>CAUOQF010000325.1:0-18902 GCA_963457715.1 Argyresthia albistria | reverse complement strand
GGCTTGGCTGCTGCGGGGCCCGGCTTGGCTCGGCCCGGCTGGTCCTCGGAGCCCAGCTTGGCAATCTTGATCTGCTGTAAGGCGCCATACCGAAAAAAGAATGTAGACAAAACAATAGATGAAAAATTAATTAATCATCAACCAATAGAAAGACTGACTGTGGCCAAGAAAGACTTCGTCACGATTAATTTGGGACGAGGCGTATATCCGAATAGTTGACTTTAGTACCAACAGTCGGGGTGATATAATAACAGCACAGAAATAGTCAATCATCCCGCATTCCCATCTGGTAACACTAATACTCGCTCGGGTGTGTGCTGTGTAACGTTTGACTACCAATAAGGAATGAAAGATCGATGTGGAGGACAGGTTCGTTGCATTATGTTGCGTGGAGCTGGCGCCACCCTGTAAACGTCACTCAAAAGCCAACAGATCGTTGGAAGACTACGTCGTGCATGGTGCACGTCTGAGGTGCACGTCTGAGGCGCACGTGCTGTGTACAGTGCCACAATCTCATTGTAAAATGGAGCGCGGCGCCACCATCCACGCCAACTGAACAGCAATACACTACAACAACTGATATCCGAAGTGACGTTTTCATAGTGGCGTCTCTGTAGTTCCGGTTTGGTTGGCCGTTCCACGCCAGGTACACTTCAAACATAATTGAAACAAAAAGTAAACTTTAGAAAAAACCGACTTCCACAAACCCTATTTGATTAGATTGAGTTTAATACTAACTGTAACCCCTTATCCCCCCCCCCCCCTTGGGGAATTAATTTTGTCAAATCCTATATCAGTGCTACCCCACGCGACTAAGGAACCCCTGTACAAAATTTCATGGCTCTAGGTCCACCGGTTTAAGCTATGCGTTGCCTGCCCGTCAGCCACGCATTGTATTTGTACCTAGTATTGAGCAGATCTGGTGGCCATATTAGGTCTTCATCAGCAGTTCCGCATCACAATATTATGCTATGTGCATTTGCACGAGTTATTATGAAAAACACAAAAATCACTATAGGTCTGCCTATAATATTTGAAGAGTTCTCTCGATTTCTCCAGGATCCCATCATCAGATCCTGACCTGGTGTCAATGGGACCACCCTTGAGGTATTACCTATACGCCGAAAAAAGATTTGTTCAAATCGGTTCATAATTGGCGGAGTTATCGCGTAATAAATATAGAGAAAAAAAAAATACGCGTGTAGCACCGTACACGTGTTAGAAGTAAAACTTCTGTAGCTAGATCATTAAGTGGTACCTATACTATACACCGATACCTACCTATACTAAAAGAGATTTAAATTTCCAATTTTGAGATCCAATCTCTGCTTCAAGTTACTTTTAAGTTTCAGACGTCCGATTATTCGAAATTATTTTATACTTGTACTTACTTTTAATACGTCATGTCATTTATTTCCCACCATTCCTTATCTACAATTTGTCGCGCTCGTGGTGATATACTTATAACTCATTCAATAGTGTCACTACTATTTGCATCTCGCTCAGATTATATACCATCTGACGTCACGTCTTTAAGCCGTCTCGCTCAAATGTATGCATTGCTTTGCTTGTCTCTGTGCCCAGTCCCTTTATTTAATTGATCGAGTACGTATTTTCAACTATTCCAAGTTAATGTGTACCTGCGGGGCTACCATAAGGCTTGCCACTCACCTCAGTCGCGCAGATAAATGACAAAGAAGATGGCTAAATCAATATATGGACGACTGCCCCAGACATGTACAAAGACTTCTCAACAGCCAATAGCATTTAAATATTCATTCATAAATTTAATTTAGTTTGTAGAACTTGAAGAAAAAAATAATTAAATATAGGTAAATAAGAGTTGTTACTCAATACTCCGTGATTCCAATATGATTCCGTGACCTTTGCCGTCGCTAGAAATAAGCACCATTTTGCAATAACATGCAACATAACGCCATCTAGCCACTCCTCTGGAAACCTCCTGTTTTCAACAGTTTTGCTAGTTGGAAATTATGTTGCATGTTATTTTTAACCATGGCAAAAGTCACTAATCAATGGCGGAATCATAGAGTATGAAGTGACAACTCTTAATTATTTAATCATTTCCTTCAAGTTCTACAAACTAACCAAAGACGCAGTAATTTATGAGAGAATATTTAAATGCTATTAATTGGCTGTTGAGAAGTCTTTGTACATGTCTGGGGCAGTCATTTTGCCAAATTGCCAACTCCTTTCGCGTCTCAATGATGTTTCTCCATAAAATAGCGCGCATTCATTATGATATGACATTAAATTGTGACAAAATGCGTGGCTGGGGTGACTGGCGTGCCTTATGCTACCCCCGCTAACCTATACATACCTACTTTGCTAGGATTTTTTAGGGTTACTTCATCGCGAAGCGATGACGTAACTCTTATTTAATTTTATTCTTGACATTTCCTTAGTCCGCCATACGACATACCTCGATTTTGATATTTTACTTCAACATTATTGACTGGCATGAAGCATTAACTTTAAAATTACAAAAGCTTATTAAAATCAAAATCGTATAATTTCAACAGTTATAACAACAATTCAACTTTAAAATATGTATTACAAAAATTACATACAAACAAATAAGCGAAACAATAAGCCATTAACTTATGGCTCTGTAAGCTGTAGACCTCGCTTTGGCCGTTTACTACAGATAAACATTAAATAGGTAGGTATAACACGTACTTAGTAGCTAAACTGCTAATTTGTGACTTGAACTGCACTATATAATAAAAAGTGGCTTTAGAACAGTTCTAGGTACCTACTTATTGTTTTCAAGAAGTCTTAATGCAGCCATCCATCACATCGGAATTTGCTTGAAAACTAAATATCACATTTGGATGATTCTAAGTGACTTTATGCGATTACTAGCTGCCCGTTGCGCGACTACGCAGCGCGTTTTAGGTACCTATTCCATAGTTACCGGCCACAAAACGATTCGTTCATCATTTAGAAATCCATATCGACCCGTGTGACATTGATGAAACTCTTTTCTTACAAACTGTATGGATCGCATCGCACAACTGTCAAACATAAGTTCCGGTTCCAACAAAGAGGTTGAACGAAGTAGTTTTTGGTCACGTCACTGGTTTTGGCCATACCGGAAATCAAGAACTCGTGGAAGAATGCTTAAAATAATTTTTATTTGTTAACGTTTCATCAGGTTTTTCTCTCACTAATTAACATTCTTTATTGTACGAATGTATTATTATCTTATCTGATTAGTTAAAAACCGTATTGAAAATAGTTGCGGTTTTAAAAGTCTTCAGCCGACCCTGACGTCACCGATTCCAATTTCCGTTACATTTCTTAGCCACTCGTGATAGCACCCGGCTAGTAGCAGTTGAAAAGCAAATATATGAATAACCCACAGTTGAGAGGTTAAATAAATTTTACCCCCGTGCCCCAAGAAGTTTTACTTCAAAAAAAGAAAACAAAACATACGGGTCGAATTGAGAACCTCCTCCTTTTTTTGAAGTCGGTTGAAAACAGCGAGAACGGCCGCACACACACAGCTACATTGCGTTCCGCATAAGCTAAGCACACGCCGCCACAACGCACACGTTGCCGAGTTTCGAGGTGTTCGAGTTGTACGAGACAAGGCTTTGCAGTGCATGCGTCACTTCAACGTCATTCGTCCGCCGGCACGTGCTAACTTGGTTGTGAATGTTGGGATTTGCGACACGACACGATATTATTATTTATTTTTCAATATTTTTGTAAGATGAATATATCTAATATTTTATAAATATTGTAGCTAAGCGACAACTCTAGCCGTTTGAGCAAGAGTAGGTAAAGTCTTCACAAAATAAAAGGCCCGTTTTGACAATTCACGCCATGAAGTTTTAACCCCTAACGCGTAGGTAATAGAAGCGTTTTTCCTAGATGCAACTTGTACGCTTTGCTTGTACGCAACAGTTGGCTTTTATTACCTACGCATTAGGGGTTAAAACTTCATGGGCGTGAACTGTCCAAACGGGCCTTTTATTTTTCATGCGAACAGGGGCCCAGTGAAGTTGCTATTTGTTATTGATCTATGGCCGTTCTCTAGCTAGTTGGTGGGTGTACCTTAACGTCGAGCTGCCCGCCGCCGGCGCCGCGCTTGTTGACGGCGGCCAGCGCCAGCCCGCCGGCGCCGCGCGACAGCCCGCAGGTACGGCGACTCCTGCGCAACCAGCCAGCATTACACAACACATATCTCACTCAACTACTGGGGTGTAGGGCTCAAACTCAACACAAACTTACCGCAAAAAAAAAAACATTTTGTATGGGAACCCCCCTAAATATTAATTTAATTTTAATTTAATTATTTCTTTTTTAAGTAAATAATATACTCAATATATTGTGAACATTTTAAGCGTCTACCTGCTACCATTATCAATATCGAGCAAAAATATCACGTTTTCTGTATGGGAACCCCCCTTAATATTAATTTTCTTTTTATTTTTAGTATTTGTTGTTATAGCGGCAACAGAAATACGTCATCTGTGAAAATTTCAACTGTCTAGCTACCACGGTTCATGAGATACCTTCCCATTGGTCCCAGGTCAGGATCTGATGATGGGATCCTGGAGAAATCGAGGGAACTCTTCAAATATTATAGGCAGACCTATAGTGATTTTTGTGTTTTTCATAATAACTCGTGCAAATGCACATGGTAAGCATAATATTGTGATGCGGAACTGCTGATGAAGACCACATATGGCCACCAGAACTGCTCAACTGCTCAATACTAGGTACAAATACAATGCGTGGCTGACGGACAGGCAACGCATAGCCTAAACCGGTGGACCTAGAGATATGAAACTTTGTACCGAGGTTCCTCAGTAGCGTGGGGTAGCACTGAGATGGGATTTGACAAAATTAGGTCCCCAAGGGGGGGGGGGGGATAAGGGGTAACAGTTTGTATTAAACTCAATCTAATCAAAAAGGGTTTGTGGAAGTCGGTTTTTTCTAAAGTTTACTTTTTGTTTCAATTATAACTTATTTTAGTCTTTATTGTCAAGACTTTATTCTGAATAAATAAAAAATAAAATAAAAGACGAATCAAAAGAGCCTAAACACGATAGAATTGCGTCGTTTGGTAACAGAGTTCCCCTGGCCACCTTCCGGCTCCAGCATCAGATCAGCTCCATGTCATAAAAAAATATTTTAGGACCAAAGTATTTTTCAAGACGAATCGAACAAGCCCAAACATGATAGGGTTGAGGTCGGGTTGAGTCGTTTTATTACAGAGTTCCCCTGGCCACCTTGCGGCTCCAGCATCAGATCAGCTCCATGTCTTAAAAATATTCTCTTTATATATAATATTCTTCTTATTTTGTATTTGTCAAGACAAATGAAATGAGCCCGACGGGCTTGCGATGTTTATGACAGAGTTCCCATGACCATCTTCCGTCCCCATCATCAGATCAGCTCCAAGTCAGAAAAATATTGCATTGTCAACCAACTTACATACGTATCAAAATTTCAGCTCAATTGGAGAACGGGAAGCGGGTCAAATTCTAGCCGATAGATTTGACGCGAACATACATCCATACCACATACATACTGACACACATACATACATACAGTGCAAGTTAAAAAAAGCTTTTAAAAAGGTCATGCTTACAGCGTCGGCGGCTGCGGCGACGGTGCGGTGTCGCGGCGGCGCGTCGTCCCACACGGCGGCGGCGGCGCTCTCGGAGGCTGAGAGCGAGCGCCTGAGCGCGCGCGGGCCCGTGTCCAGCCGGTCGATGACAGCTGCCTGGATGTCGCTCTGCAAACAACCAACCACAGCGCACCAGGGCATCTTGTACTGCACTTGCACGAAACACATTCACAGACACATGGAAAATACATATTTGTATAAAGGCGAGCTTGTTATTTTAAGCCTCACGGGACAAGAGGTCGACGGGATCATCTTGACAGTGAGTGTCCTACCCTCCGCCGCCCGCCGCCCGCGAGTGTAGACGGCGTTACTATTTGGAGCAAACCATAAACGGTGGCGAGTTAGACCATTCACATTCGTTTCCATCAGGCATCAACAAGACTATGACTAATAAATACCTTCGCTCATCAAAGCCGGCTTCAACTGACCTGATCAACTATGAACGCCGTCTCCATATCCTCGCTCTCATCCCTCATCTCGGCGCGCTCCTCCGCTGGCGAGGGCGGCGGCGCACGGTAACGCAGCATGTCAGACTCACTGAGCGGGTCGTCCCGCTGTGTCCCGCTGTTTGTCATGCCGCACACTGTTCCAGCATATTTGGAATTATCAGCCAGAAGTCATAATAAAAAAGTGGCCAAGTGCGAGTCGGATTCGCCCATGGAGGGTTCCGTAGTAGCAAGTATTTATTAATCCCACCAAAACATTCTGTAAAAAACTAGCCAAGTCTCGATGGAGCTGCTCGTTTATCTCTAAAAAGTAATGAAATCTAGACAAAGGCGTGCCAAGTCTAAGGTTCCTTACTGCGATTTCTTTATTATTATAGTTAATGTTGTGTGACTTGGCCGTTTAACATTCTTTATACGTTAGTGGGTACAAGTCAATTTTGTTTACACGTAATGTTATATCTGTTGTAACTACCTATGTTATATCTGTTGTATTTTACATACTAATTTGCTTAAAATAGAATTTCTTTATATACTATCAGGAAACATGCAACTTGTAATTTATTGTAATTAAATACGACGCAGTTCAAAATTGACTCGTACCCACTAACGTATAAAGAATGTTCAACGGCCAAGTCACACAACATTAACTATAATAATAAAGAAATCGCAGTAAGGAACCTTAGACTTGGCACGCCTTTGTCTAGATTTCATTACTTTTTAGAGATAAACGAGCAGCTCCATCGAGACTTGGCTAGTTTTTTACAGAATGTTTTGGTGGGATTTCACTTCTTTTTGTAGAAACGTGGGTATATTCATTTATTTTATTAGATTTTCTTATTTGACACAGTTTATTTTTATTTTTAGGAGCAGTTTTTTTTAAATTACAAATCTTTCTTTTCTTTTTTTCCGGTTCTGATTCTTGTACAGTAGCAACAGTTTTTCGTATTGCCCATTCGCGTTCATTATTTATTCTTTTAGACGGTTTAGACGGTTTAATTTCTGAAAGATCGGCGCGGTATTTACGCCTAAGCCGGTTGTATTCGGTGATCGCTGAAGCTTGAGCTTTTATACTCTTGAAGTCAACATTTATTAGGTGCACCCCATAAAGATTGGTTACTCGTGAAAGCGCCACGTAGGCTTGGCCACAAGAGAATATGGAGGTGCCAATGTCCATGAGGGCATTTTTTACGAACGAGTTTGCGCGTGTACAAACGTCTTTGGCTATGTAGTAGTAATAGGTGATCATTTTACGAGCGTTTATGGAGTGTCCGAGGTGTGCCACTACGCTGTATTTTTGCAATGACAGTCGATTTTTTTATGTAATCTGTAATCTGATTAATCATTAATCTGATTATTTGATTTGTTTAACTAAAGACGGATACGTTTTATATGACATATCGTGTTTTATCGGTCGGTCGGTCGGTCGGCCGGTCGGTCGGTCGGTCGGCCGTCCCGTGCCGTCCCGTCCAGTGCCGTGCCGTGCAGTCCCGTGCCGTGCCGTCCCGTGCCGTCCCGTCCCGTCCCGTCCCGTCCCGTCCCGTCCCGTCCCATCCCGTCCCGTCCATTGCCCCGATCAGCTGTTTTCAGTTTACTATGGGAGACCCAAAATTTTTTTTCTTGGGGAAAGTTCATATTATTCTATGGGCACCATCATTTCCCAAAGTATTGATCGTCCCGTGTCGTGCCGTCCCGTGCCGTGCCGTCCCGTGCCGTGCCGTGCCGTCCCGTCCCGTCCCGTCCATTGCCCCGATCAGCTGTTTTCAATTTACTATGGGAGACCCAAAATTTTTTTTCTTGGGGACAGTTCATATTATTCTATGGGCACCATCATTTCCCAAAGTATTGATCGATATTTTAAAGTCACCTTGTATAGTTTTCCCTTTATGTTGCTATTAAAACCTAACTCTGCACCAAATTTCAGCACCGGAGTCTATGGGAAGTACTGGTGTTTTGACCTTTGACCTTCATAAGGTACCTGGGTATGACAGACTCCATTGACTGACTGACCATTGAATGAAAGATAAATTGATTTTATATACTAATAGAAAAACACTTCACCAGCGCGAGTTAGAAGACTGGCAGACCCATCTAGTGTTGGATACCTAACAACTAGGTCCGATGATGATCATGAGTGAGTGAGTGTCGAAAATGCGAAACTTTGCTTTCGAATAACTTCGGAACTAAATGACCTACAGACTTGAAATTTTGGATTTTAAGTATGTGATTGTAGCTTACTAGATGACGAAAATTTCTGCGTTCTGGTCTTATCCAGAGGTTCTCAAATAGGGGCCTGAAAATGCGGCGAAATGGTTCCAGTAAAGGATGGTACGGCAGTGTTTGCTTCGCGCTCGACTTGGCGGGGGCACTACCGTGTCCCCTAATAAGCCTGGATGTTTGTCTTGAACTTTGTTTTAAATAGTGTTTGTATGAATGACAAAGTTATCTTTGCAGTTTTTAATAAATGTTTGATATCTTAAAAATTGTTCAAACCAATTTTCGTTGAAAGTTTGTATTGAGATACACAGCATATTTTCCTTGGAATCACTATAGACTCGAAACTTCAATGGGGTCCTCATGTAACTAGTCTCTCACGAAGACTTAGCTCAGCTGCTTATGCGGTCAGGCAAATCAGACACATCACAGATGTAGGAACTGCCAGATTGGTTTACTTTAGTTATTTCCATAGTATTATGTCTTACGGAATACTGCTTTGGGGGAGAGCGGCAGATATAAACACAATATTTGTCTTACAAAAAAGGGCCATTCGGGCTATCTATCAACTAGATGCTAGGCAATCACTAAGGGACAAATTCAAAAATATCAATATACTTACTGTTACCTGTCAATACATTTATGAAAATATCATGTATACCAGAAAAAACATAGGTTTATTTAAGACTTTAGGTCATAATCATAGTATTAGCACTAGAAATAGAAATAAGATTGCTATGCCCGCGTTCAGACTCAGTAAGGTTGCTCACTCTTTTATGGGAGTATGTGTTAGTTTTTATAATAAAATACCTAATGAAGCAGTTCAGTTCAGTTCAAAATATTTATTGACCATAAAATCATACATATTACTTAGTCAACGCAACGGACCTACCAGAAAGGAGGTTCAAAAACTATGTCAAAAACGGCCTATTGAAGAAGTCTTATTACAGTGTAAAAGAATATTTAGATGACAAAACTGCATGGTCTTTACCATCTCAGCGCACAGAAATCCAAAGAGGGGCGATGGACTGAGTGTATTTCCTTAGACTTAAGTAGAAATACATAACATTGTATTTTTAAGGCTCTGATATTTTAAAAAGAGGTACGGGGGAGGTTTCTTGCCCTTCTTTGCTCCATCCCTAAGCCCACAACTTCCGAACGGGCGGTAGTATACAAAAATATTAATATTATATTGACGTTGACTAAGTAATATGTATGATTTTATGGTCAATAAAAATTTTGAACTGAACTGAACTGAACTGCATATTTTTTTTAGATTTTTTACTCTCTTACTTTAAAAGTTAGAATGGGGGGGGGACAATTTTTTCCACTTTGGAAGGGTCTGTCTCTTTAACGATTGACTTTGAGGAAAAATGGTTTTAGAAACATCAACGTCATTTTTAAAGACCTGTCTATAGACACCCCACACATATAGGTTTAATGAAAATATTTTTTTTGGTGTCAGTTCCATTTATGGGTATTGGGTAGCCCCCCTTAGTATTTTCATATTTCTATAAAAATCGTGATAAGTTCACAGAATCGTAATTAGGAACGTAAATAGTTGCTGAACATAATTTTGAATATTGAGGGTAGGTATGTTTTTTTGTTTTAAATATTCGTTGATCACGTCGTTACGCTTCGATATCCCTTTATTTAAGTATTCGTTGATCACGTCGTTACGCTTCGATATCCCTTTAAGTATTCGTTGATCACGTCGTTACGCTTCGATATCCCTTTATTTAAGTATTCGTTGATCACGTCGTTACGCTTCGATATCCCTTTATTTAAGTATTCGTTGATCACGTCGTTACGCTTCGACATCCCTTTAAGTATTCGTTGATCACGTCGTTACGCTTCGATATCCCTTTATTTAAGTATTCGTTGATCACGTCGTTACGCTTCGATATCCCTTTAAGTATTCGTTGATCACGTCGTTACGCTTCGATATCCCTTTATTTAAGTATTCGTTGATCACGTAGTTACGCTTCGATATCCCTTTAAGTATTCGTTGATCACGTCGTTACGCTTCGATATCCCTTTATTTAAGTATTCGTTGATCACGTCGTTACGCTTCGACATCCCTTTAAGTATTCGTTGATCACGTCGTTACGCTTCGATATCCCTTTATTTAAGTATTCGTTGATCACGTCGTTACGCTTCGATATCCCTTTAAGTATTCGTTGATCACGTCGTTACGCTTCGATATCCCTTTAAGTATTCGTTGATCACGTCGTTACGCTTCGATGTCCCTTTAAGTATTCGTTGATCACGTAGTTACGCTTCGATATCCCTTTAAGTATTCGTTGATCACGTCGTTACGCTTCGATATCCCTTTATTTAAGTATTCATTGATCACGTCGTTACGCTTCGATATCCCTTTAAGTATTCGTTGATCACGTCGTTACGCTTCGATATCCCTTTATTTAAGTATTCGTTGATCACGTCGTTACGCTTCGATATCCCTTTATTTAAGTATTCGTTGATCACGTCGTGTAGCTTCGATATCCCTTTAAGTATTCGTTGATCACGTCGTGTAGCTTCCATATCCCTTTATTTAAGTATTCGTTGATCACGTCGTTACGCTTCGATATCCCTTTATTTAAGTATTCGTTGATCACGTCGTTACGCTTCGATATCCCTTTATTTCGTTGCATTCGATACGCTGTCGTTGATAACTTTATTGTGTGTGTTTTACTAAAGTGATTAACATAATTCAATATACAGCTCAAAGTATGTACTTACTTAAATACACAATCCACAAATTTTCTTTAATAAAAATATGACACTTACTTTTTGGACCAATTCATGAAGCTATTGTTTCATTACTTTTTCAAATGTTTATCCGGAGTTTCAAATAGGTTCTACACATTTCTATGCCCTTAGCAGGCCTGGGACACTCCGCAACTTGCCTACAAAGCTACAACTACATAGGCGTCTCCGACGCACCCAGGCCGGCGGGGAATAGATTTAGTGGGCTGCCAAGCGGCAAGCGGTTTGCGCGTGTCCGCTCTCGTGCCCCCCGCCCCGCTACCCGCATGGAGTAAATAATGGTTTTTAATTATTGCATCTCATTTGGATGCCTAAATAATTCTAAGAATAAAAGCCTATAATAATATCGATAAGACATCGATAGGTAAGGAAACGTGCCTACTTATAGCTACAGTATTCACAAAATAAAAGGCCCGGTGTGCCAAACTAAATCTACGACGTGACAGCGACCCTGTCACCGACAAAGTCAACTTAGCACCTTGTTTGATGATGACGTTTCGTCACTGCAGTGCAGAGATGAATAAAGGTCACTGTCCTACTGACTGTCGATAGGACCTACATATACTACCTATCATAAATGTTATTCACAAATCTAGAATAATAATAGTAAGTGGTTCGTAGAGTATAGTAAGTAAATATTCATTTTTACAACATGACTTTCCAGGATCCCGGCTGCGTTGCGAATGGTACCCCTGATTCGGACGCAGGGTAAACTTCCTCAAGACAATCGATATGATGTTTCAGGCAAGGGTTCCTCTTTATAGAATTATCCAACTTTTCAAGGAAACTCTTGTTGTTTGGATTAGTTCACTGGTAGGGAGCTGGGAATAGGTTCCAGCAAGACTTAGTTCACAAGTAGTATATTCATCAAGATTTGGAAGATCAAAAGACCTCTCTCTGCGTGTCCGATCTCTTAGGAAAACTCCTTTTCCTTTTCTTCCAGTTCACATTTTAATTTGAATTTTCTTGACGTTTTCGTCTCGTGGCCAGGAAAATATAGCTTCGTAATGATATCTACTACAAGTTACAAACCTACGTGGTGTGTTTAAAGACTAATGGTAATGACTGAGACGTCTATTAAAGACACAGCAAAAATATTTCTAGTATTGACCAAAACATCGTACAATAAATCAACGGAACGAAATATCGAGATACAAAACGTGTTAGCTATCCGACGTGCGATGGCTCATCGCCCTGATGACACGATATAAAAAGAATTGGTTATGTCCGAGGACAGTACACCTACAATGGCCACAGCCACAAAATGGTCTAGGTTATACCAGCTGCGTCCTGAACAAGGTGAGAACATGCCTGTGGGAGAGGTGTGTGAGAGGGAATGAGAAGAGTTCTGTAAGGCTTGGTAAGTGAAACCCTACACGCATTAGGGGTTAAAACTTCATAGGCGTGAACTGTCAAAACGGGCCTTTTATTTTGTGAAGACTTTAAAGTCAGAGGAAGCGCAAGAATGTAGGAACAGGGACATCAACAATTTTAGAGAGCACTATTCTCGGAAATGCTCAAGAATAGCTTCTTTTAACCGATTGCTCCTCCGATGTCCTCTGACCCTTATATTTCAAGTTTTCTTGAACCCTCCAAATACAAGTATAAAAACATTCCACCAGAAGTGATGAAGTTATTGGAATGTGTACCAGGACTACATATAGTAGTCAAGATGACACAGCTGATGAGAAATAGTACACTCTGATTGATTAAGTAGGTACCTACTTACATATTTAATGGAATGACTAATTAATAATATTTATAGTTTTTTAAAATAATACTTAATTAGAACTTAATTTAATCGCAGCATTGAGTAATTAATTTTCAGTTTTAATTATTGAAAATAAATTACGTATTAAAACTAAATTACACTTAATTAATATTAAAATGTTCTAATTAGGGAGTTAAGAATGAAAAATAATATTGGCCTCGGCTCCCATACATACTGGAATAGTGTGCGCCGGCGCCGGCGTCCCGGGTCTCGCCGCAAGCCACCCGCCGCAGCCCGGGCTGCCGCTCCCGCTGCTGTGTCTCCGAGGCGCGGAACATCTCCTCGTAGGCGGACAGCTCGTCGGCCAGCGAGGCTGCGTTCTCGCGAGCTTGTCTGATAAGTTAAAAACATCATGGGCTCAATTTACTTTCCAGTACCTTATCAGTTATTATTTGAAACATAACCATACCGGATCCTTGACTGTTTGACTAGAATGAAAGAATTGATTACCGATTATGAAGAATGAAACAGTGTTTGTACTTGATCGGAAAATGCACAACTCGAGTGCATTCCAGACTATGGATGGAGGCCAGGTTTACATTCCAAACTATGGAGGCCAGGTTTACATTCCAGACTATGGAGGCCAGGTTTACATTCCAGACTATGGAGGCCAGGTTTACATTCCAGACTATGGAGGCCAGGTTTACATTCCAGACTATGGAGGCCAGGTTTACATTCCAGACTATGGAGGCCAGGTTTACATTCCAGACTATGGAGGCCAGGTTTACATTCCAGACTATGGTGGCCAGGTTTACATTCCAGACTATGGAGGCCAGGTTTACATTCCAGACTATGGAGGCCAGGTTTACATTCCAGACTATGGAGGCCAGGTTTACATTCCAGACTATGGAGGCCAGGTTTACATTCCAGACTATGGAGGCCAGGTTTACATTCCAGACTATGGAGGCCAGGTTTACATTCCAGACTATGGTGGCCAGGTTTACATTCCAGACTATGGTGGCCAGGTTCAGGTCAGTTTGAATTTGAATCTCGTTGGCGATCGCGCCCGAACCCCACAAACTCGAGTCCTGCGTGAGAGAGGAACTGGCTGAGGGATACAACCTCAACTGGCTCATCTGGACATCGCTCAACCCACTCAGAGTCTTGAGGGGAGGTCCAAGGCAAACCTTGCCAGGTGGGGCATCATCCCCGAACACGGCACGGAGTGCATCTGCAGCCGCCGCTCCCCGCGCCCGCGTGCCGCGTGCCCGACAACGATAACCTGAGCCGAGATCACGAACCTTTTCGAGATCGTAAAACGTTTTCGAGAACGCAGTAAATTATATTTTAGGCTGGGTCCAGATATGTTCTTTTGTCCGTTCCGTTCCTCCGTATCGTATCAGCGGCGCGATCCAATACCTAGGTCTGAACGCGGAGAAAATAACCCGTACCTCCGTTCCGTATCTCCGTATCGTTCCCGTCGCTGCGATCATCGCGTGAGAGTGAGTGCGTGAGACGGACGGGCGGACGGACGGACAGACAGACAGACAGACAGATAGACAGACGGACAGACGGACGGACGGACGGACGTTTATTATGCGCAATAAATATACAAGGTGTAAATGAATTATTATTAACGCACAATGAGAAACTACTTTGTTAGGGACATCTTTCTGAGCAACTTTCAATATGAAACCGATTTGATCAAACCAACTTTATTTTTTACTTCTCCATACAAATCAGCTGACCCACTCAGGCCAAAATGTACTGGGAAGTGAAAAATAAAGTTGCTCTGATCAAATCGGTTTCATAATGAAAGTTGCTCAGAATGATGTCCCTGACAAAGCAGTTTCTCATTTTGCGTTAATTAATTTACAACCTTGTATACGAATTATACGAAAGAATAAGAATCACTGACATTTGGCTTTTCGATAGTTTTCTATCGAATCTTTGTTCGTGATTGGGCTACTGCACGAACGAGGAGCTGTACAGGACTACTGAGCGAGCTATCGCTGCTGCTGCTGTCGGGCTGCCCGGGTCTGAGATGAGCGTCCACTCGGTTGGGAGACTCGGCGACTCACGTGAGCTTGAGGTGCAGTGTGGCGACGTTTCTCTTCTCGAGCGCGAGCTGCGAGCGCGCCTCCTGCAGCCGCGCGCGCGACTCGCCCTTCTTCGCCTCCGACTCGCACAGCGCCCTGCAACCAACCAATCAACACACCTGACCTCACAAATCAGCTCTCTGCACGGCGCAAGAAAACTCTGATAAAATCGGTTTCATAGGAGAAGTTGCCCAGAATTGTCTCCCCCCTAAAATATGACTAGACCTTTTTGTTACACCCGTATATAAGACAAGTACTGAAAGGCTGCCTGGTGTACTCTTCGTACCTCTTGAGCGCGGTGGCGAAGGTGGCGACGGTGCGCACGTCGCTGTAGTCCTGCAGCATCAGCTCTACCTCACTCGACGTCGCGTTCAGCACCTTCTGCAGCCTGCAACCACCAATCAGAGGGGTCATGCATACTTCTGCAGCCTGCCACCACCAATCAGAGGGGTCATGCATACTTCTGCAGCCTGCAGCCACCAATCAGATGGGTCATGCATACTTCTGCAGCCTGCAACCACCAACTCAGAGGGGTCACGCATACTTCTGCAGCCTGCAACCACCAACTCAGAGGGGTCACGCATACTTCTGCAGCCTGCAACCACCAAATCAGAGGGGTCACGCATACTTCAGCAGTCTGCAACCACCAACTCAGAGGGGTAACGCATACTTCTGCAGCCTGCAACCACCAACTCAGAGGGGTCACGCATACTTCTGCAGACTGCAATCACCAACTCAGAGGGGTCACGCATACTTCAGCAGTCTGCAACCACCAACTCAGAGGGGTAACGCATACTTCTGCAGCCTGCAACCACCAACTCAGAGGGGTAACACATACTTCTGCAGCCTGCAACCACCAACTCAGAGGGGTCACGCATACTTCTGTAGACTGCAACCACCAACTCAGAGGGGTCACGCATACTTCAGCAGTCTGCAACCACCAACTCAGAGGGCTAACGCATACTTCTGCAGCCTGCAACCACCAACTCAGAGGGGTCACGCATACTTCTGCAGACTGCAACCACCAACTCAGAGGGGTCACGCATACTTCTGCAGCCTGCAACCACCAACTCAGAGGGGTCACGCATACTTCAGCAGTCTGCAACCACCAATTCAGAGGGGTCATTCCCCTTTGGGATTACTCTTTAGTTGTGCCCAAAAGGCTGTCCAGCTCTAATATGTTACGTCTCTTCAGGCGCCCCATGTAGGAGGGAATTGGACTGCAAGTTGGTTTGGCTATTTGATAAGATGGGATTTGTTCTGTTTGCTGTAGTACTTTATCTCCTCCTTGAGGAGGTGCGAAATTAATGCTAAGATTGTGAAGTGTACAGTCCTTAAAAATAAGGCTTTTGCTATGTATAGTATTAAACAACTTTTACTCAGATTTATGAAATTGCTCTCATAGCTGTTGCTGACTGTGGAGGCTGTATTTAGTAAACTTACCCTGTCAATGTCTGCATGTTATTTTTTAGTACCTCGTTCTCTTCCCGTAACTTATTAGTTTCTTTGTTCTGGGCCTTGACATAGTCCAGCTGGTTCTTGACAGCTTTCAGTGACGATTCTCGTATTACCAGCTTTTGCTCATTGGCTTTTAGCATATCCCTAAAAGAAATTTTACTTAATATGTTGATTGTGTATATAGATAGACCAATAGAGACAAATAGATGTAGAACATGTGGAATGACAGAAAGTCTTCAGGAAAAAGTGATTGTTGCTCTGACTAACATTGTAAGTTGGATACGGTCATTGGCCTCTTTAAGTTTGTCATTCAGTTCATTGCGTGCCTGCGTGTGTTGCCGGAGCTGCAGCTGAGCGTCATCGAGCCGGGACTGCAGAGTCGTCGCATCATCCAGGGTCTGGTCCGACGATACTGTTGGGTATATCCGAATGAGGCCTTTTTCTGTGACTTTGTTGCGGCATTGTGGACATGTCTTTGATCTGAAAAATAGGAAAGAAGGATAATCTTGTAAAATATTCAGTTAAGTACTGCATTCTGGAGAACCTAAGTTTGCAACCAACCAACCTTACAATCCACTGAGAAAGGCATTTGTGATGGAACAGATGTCCGCAGGGCGTCACGTACAAATCCTCAACCTGGTTCACCAGGTCACTACAGATTGTGCAGATGATATGCATCTGGAAACTATAGCAAAATGGTACACATTGATACAGTTTTTATAGGTTATGTTCTTGAAAATTCGATCAGCAGGTATCAGAGAGCAAGATTAGAAAACAGAAAGGCTATAAGGTCAACTGTTGTCTCTGAAAATTTTAGACCAACCTTCAATTATATTCAGAAACGTAAAACTTATATGAATTCTTTCTTTTGTTATTGTTCAGTGTTTTTTTTTAAACCAAAAAATTCACATTTTAACACCATTACAAAAAACAACAAAACTAACTAAAACAAAATGCAACAACAACAAACAAATAAGTTTATAGGTAGGTAAGGTACTGTTGTACCTACTTTAGTCTTGTGTCGGTCATGTACGAAGAACGATTAGGAAACGTTACCGTGCAATGAACGAAAAGAAACGTTTCCCTACGCTAGTCGCTAATCGGACATTCGTTCTATTAGGACATGACCGACCTGAGTGACCGACCGACCGACCGAGCGAGAAGTTTCCCTACGCTAGTCGCTAATCGGACATTCGTTCTATTAGGACATGACCGACCTGAGTGACCGACCGACCGACCGAGCGAGAAGGAGAATGGCGGGGCGGGCGGGAGCCATTCATTACATTACATTATTAAGTATGAAGGGAAATCAAATATTATTTAACTTTTTATTGCTGCAATGCAAACAGAGACATACAATTGTATAAATATGTTAATTTTATCAGAGTATAATATTCCTCAAGTTTCTGCTCTGCACGAATAGAAAGGTTAACCTAATAGCTTCATTTTTTATTCCTAAGATACAACGTCCTAATAGTACTAATAAAGCTGTTAGAGCTTACTGGTACACCGACTGAAATGTCCTAGTACGGAGCGCTCTCTGGTGACCGAGCAGGCATATTGTTTTATTCATAAGATCCAATGTCCTAATAGTACTAATAGAACTGTTAGACTGTACTAGTACACTGACTGAAATGTACTAGTACGGAGCGCTCTCTCTGATGACCGAGCAGGCACAAGACTAACCTACTTGTACTGTTTGACAAGAACAACAAGAAAGACGTCCCTCCCTCCCTCCCTTCGAGCAATACGGTAGGGTAGGGAGGGAGGCGCCTGGCTAATGTAGAGTAGAGTCTGGCCAGCGAATCCTGTCCTTTGGTAGTTTTCAAACTTTGATGATGGCAGCATTATTTACTTTTCAAACGAATTTTTACTTTGCTTAACTTGACTTACAACATTTTGATACTTTACTTGACTATTTATTATTATTCTTTAATTTCAGTTACTAATCTGTTCTTTTGGATATTATATTTATATAAATGTGGTTGATTGTAATTACTCATATTTGTTTCCAGGTAGCTTAAATTCGTGTTTTGAATTATTTGAGTCTGATTGTGACTATTCTATCACCGCACTTCGGGCAAAAAGTTCTGGCATTTTTGCGGGGGGAAATTTGCACACAAATGCAGCTCCGCACACCTACATACAAAAATAGAACTGTAATGACTACACCAACACTTAGAAAAAGAAACAACACATCCACAAAACTTGCACTCATCGATCTATTTTTGTGTACGGACGAGTCAGAACTCACACATTGACAAGTTTTCGACGTCAATAGGGCTTGAAGCAACTGGCTATAAGGTATTATCGATAGATTTCGGAATTTATCGTACGAGTATGAAATGAAAAGAATTGAAACATAACTTTTAAATACTTATAGTTTAATTAGTAAAAATGTAACTTAAATTTCGATCAGTTCATTATTACCCAGTAATAAAAACTTGCAATGCACAACCTATAATATCATAATACCTATTGTCTATTCGTGATAAAAATTGGTTGCCTGTAAATTCGGTATACGGGCGAAAGTTTTACGTGAC
>CAUOQF010000324.1:0-47502 GCA_963457715.1 Argyresthia albistria | reverse complement strand
AGGCCTACCCCCGTAATTCATGGCCTGTCGCTCCTGGTTGCATCGCACGCGCTTCATTACGTCATCAGCCGACGGCGGTGGAGGCTCTGAGCCGGGCGCGCTTATTAGGTCTAGTTTACAACGAAGTCTTCTGCCGAACATGAGCTGCGCGGGCGACACCCCCGTCGTGCAATGCGGGTTGTTTCTATATTGAAACAAATAGTCTTCTAGTCGTTTACTAAAATTTTGTTTGGAGCCGTCTCTTAATGCGTTTTCAATAAAACGTTTACAGGTCTTTACCGCGTTTTCCGCGAGTCCATTACTCTGCGGTGAGTAAACCGGTGACGTCATGTGTTGGATTCCATTGCTCGAGCAAAACCTTACAAAATCCGAAGACACAAAAGTTTTGGCGTTATCCGAGACCACTAATTTTGGTAGTCCAAACACATTGAAAATTGACGTTAGCCTATTAATTAACGTTTGAGTCAGTAAGTTCGGCATCTCAACACACTCCAACCATTTACTCCGAGCGTCGACCAACACCAGGTACATTTTGCCATGGAGAGGCCCGAGATAATCCAAATGGATCCTCCCAAACACTGAATCGGGCCATTCCCAATTCTGAATCGGGGCGCGCGCGGGGTCAGGTCGCATCGACGCGCATCGGTCACAATTTGCCGCTAAGCGCTCGATGTCACGATCTATACCGGGGTACCAGAAGCGTTCCCTCGCCAGCGACTTCATCTTGACTACACCAAGATGGGCGGCGTGGAGTTCCTGCAGTACTGTCTGCCTGAACCTTTCAGGCACGACCACCCGGTGCCCTCTCAGCAGGCTCCCCTAATCGACATGCAATTCATGTCGGCATCTATGATACGGCAGCAATTCTGCCTCTAAAACTTTCTTAGGCCACCCGACGGCCACATAACGCTTCACCTGCGCGAGCGCCGGCTCGGCACCTACGGTGGCTCGCAACTCTTGCACGGTTGCGGGCAGAGCAGTTCCAGACAGCTTTAAAATATTCACATAGCTCGTCGATTCCTTGTCCAACGCTAAAGATGTATATTGACTAGGAGAACGACTTAAATAGTCGGCAACATTCTGCTCACTTTTTACATACTCAATGGTATAGTTATACGCGGTCAGAAATAGTGCGTAACGCTGCAATCGCGCCTCTGTCATCTGTGGCACACCTTTAGTTGGCGAAAAAATCGACAGCAGCGGCTTATGATCGGTCCTCAGTATGAACGGTTCGGCGCGCCCGTACAGGTACTCATGGAATTTCTTAACACCGAAAATGATCGCGGTCGCTTCCTTCTGTATCTGACTGTACGCGCGCTCACTGGGGGCCAGAGATCGTGAAGCATAACTGAGCGGGCGCTCTGAACCGTCCTCGTAGCGCACGGTCAGCACGGCGCCCAGCCCGGCTGTCGCCGCGTCCACCGTCAGCACCAGCTGCTGCCGCGGGTTGAAGTGCGCCAGCACGCTCGCCGAGCTCAGCGCCGCCTTCACCGCTTCGAACGCCGTTTGCTGCTCCTCTGCCCATACCCATTCTGTCTCTTTACGTAGCATCACGTGTAACGGTTCCAGCATATCGGATGCTGCCGGTATAAAGTTGCGATAAAAATTTACTAACCCTAAAAATGATTTTAATTGTTTAGCATTTCCCGGTTTTTTAACGTCCAATATAGCACGCACCTTATCCGGATTTGTATGAATACCGTTACGATCAATCACATAACCGAGATATTCGACGCGGTCTTGAAGGAAAACACATTTTGTTTTCTGCAACTTCAAGCCCGCGTCCTGGAGTCGCTGCAGCACCTGTTCCACACGCTGCCAATGTACCTCCACCGTGGGTGCTGAGATGAGCACGTCATCGATAAAACATTCTACGCCACTGACGTCACACAGCAACTGTGACAGTGCGCGCTGAAACAGAGCGGGTGCTGAAGCGAGTCCAAAAACGAGTCTTGTATAAATAAATAGCCCTTTGTGGGTATTAACGCAAGTGTACTCCTGCGATGATTCATCTAATCTAAATTGGTTGTAGCTATTTGACAGATCGAGCTTTGTAAATACCGTTGCATCATACAGTGAAGCGCATAACTCTGACATTTTCGGTAATGGGTATACCTTCAAATCCCTATTAATCGATACCGAGTAATCACCACAAATGCGAACTTCATTGTTTTTCTTCAGTACAGCTACAATAGGCGATGCGTATCGAGAATAAGAAACCGGTTTTAGTATGCCGGCGTCCACCAGTCGGTCGAGCTCGCTGCTCACTTTGTCCTTCAGAGCAAAAGGTACGGAACGCGCTTTGAAAAATTTAGGTCTCGACCCCTCTTTCAGATGAAGCGATAGCTCGTACATATTAAACGTACCTAGTCCTCCTGAAAACAATGACTCATATTTACGTAGTAACAAGTCTAAATCGTTTCCATTGCCATCACAATAATTCATAGGAACCAATGTCAGTTTAAACTTCGTCATAAAGTCTCGCCCGAGCAATGATACCGGCCCCTTCTCGACAATGAAAAATTCAATAGTATGTGTGACGTCATCGTAAGTGATCGGTAATTTATCTACTCCTAACGGTCTGAGCAACTCGCCTCCGTATGTACGTAATGTTTTATGAGACTCACCGAGGGGCTCCATCGAGAAATACCTGCGCCACAGGCGCGCCGGCAGGCGCCGACACCGCGCTGCCCGAGTCCAGCTCCATGCTGAGCGGCCGCCCGCGCACACTAACCTCCACCACCATCGGCGACTCGTCTAGAGATCTTATATTATTTACCGGCGCAAAATCATCGTCCTTAACATCACACACGTCAATAGCCTCGTTAATACCTATGTAATAATTACCACGCCTACCTCCACGCCTCTTATTTACACTTGCGGTAGCACTTTTTGATGCACACACTTTCTTTAGATGGCCTTTAGCACCACAGATATCACAATTTAAGTGCCGGTACGCACACCCTGAAGAATCGTGAGACCTGCCCCCACACACGGTACACCTGGACGGTCCGGCAGCGGCGGCGGCGGCGTGCGGCTGGTACGCAGCGGGCCGCACCGCGCTCGCGTACATGAGCGGCTCACTCTTGACCGCGTGCACTGCCATTGCACTCTCGACTGCACCTGCCACTTCCAGCGCCTGACCCAGCTTCATGACCTCCGCGTCCTCGCGAAATAACCGCTCCCGCATCTTGACTATATCCAAACCGAGCACGAAACGATCCGTGAGGCACATGTCCAGCGCAGATCCAAATCGGCAATGGGCTGCAAGTCCTCGCAGGCGAGCAGCATACTCCTCTACTGACTCGTGAGCTTGCTTTGTTGCCGCGTAGAACTTCTGACGTTCCGAAAACGTACACTTCTTGGGCTCGCAATGGCGGTCCAACGTGGCAGTGATTACGTCATACGTCGCAGACTCCGGAGTACCAGGATGCAGCAGATCCCTGATCAGACGATAGGAATCCTGTGTCATGCAATTCAACAGGATAGCCCGCCTCTTCTTCCCGCCGACATCAGATGTTCCGTGAATACCGTTAGCCGTGAAGAAATTCTCCATCTGTTTCTTGTGAACATTCCACTCGTCCGTTTTACAATCGAATACGGGCACATTTCCAAAAATAGACATTTTCTATTTGTTACACGCGTGGGTTTCGAACAATTTTCGAAAATAATCCTCGTAGTCACTGTGATATCCTGATATTCGGAATGAAATGCGATAGATACGTGTTGTGCATTTGCCGTTTATTTATAGACTGAATATTCAAAGTAGGTACCCACATATTCATAAATAAATAAATTCATAAATTCATAAATTTATTCAATAGAAAGTTAGTCACATAGTTGTGTGGATCCCAGTCTCCTAAACTAGGTTTATCACCTGTATTTCAGGAGGCAGGGCTCTTCCATTGTTTGGTCATTGAATTTTGTAACAAGTTTAATAAAACACCATCAAAAAGTAGTTTATGAAATTGGTAATGAGATATGTGTAGTGTAAGTGTGGGTGTGTGAGGAAGAGGATTAGGAAGGAATGAGGGAAGTGGGTTATGTAAGAATGTATGAACTTTTCATTGAGTTTAGTTACCAGGGGAATGAGACTATATGAATTTTCAGTAAGGTACACAAAATGAATTAAAATTTAGTATGTAGGGATTGGCGGACAAAAATTTGGGAAGTTTTATGAAACTATATGTAGAAGGGCTTCAATACCCTCATAGGATATATTTTTTAGCCACGTGAAGATTGTTATTTTGCAGGACAAGTACTTCATCGAATAAATTTTTAGTAGCTTATTAGCTTTATTATAAAGGAAAATACCAAGGAAAGGGAAAAATCTTTGGATAAAAGCTGTATGAAACCGCGTCTCGTAAGGGAAGACATAATCCCCTCTTTTGGAAAGACCTAATGAGGGGTCATAATTGAGTTGGCTATGTTTTTTAAGGATGCATTGTTGTATAAATAACTGTCGTACACTGAGAACCCCGCACAACTGTAGTAGTTCATATGTAGGGAACTTAAAAGGCCGAAATGTAGATACTTTTAGGACAGACCTTTGCGCCCTCTCGAGACCCAACAAAGTAGTCTTGTGCGTTCCACCCCAAACGGTGATGCAATAAAGTAAGAGAGATTGACAGATATTGGTATACCTCAGTTTCCTACCGGCGCACGATGTTCCCACGAGATATGACAACTGTCTGGACCACGTCATCACTCGCTCAAGGGCCCCTTTGACTACCATTATTATAGAATCATCAGTTACTGACCATTCTGCAATCGTTATCGGTATTAAGACGACCGCGATACGTGACCCTGTTCCTTCCGTTACTAACATAATAAACTATGAGTCCTTGGATAGAGATATGAAAGAGCTAAATCTTTCCAAGCTAACTACGTTAAATGACCCGGACCTAGCAACTAACTCCCTGGTTGCACTCCTCAGTAATGTCATTACAAAAAATACATCGACTAAGATCTTACCCAGGAGGAAAATCATCCTAAAGCCATGGATCACACCTGGTCTCCTGAGGTGCATGCGAAATCGGGATCATATGCATAAAAAATCAAAAGCTTCACCTCTCGATCAAGTACTAAAAATAACTTGTACCAGATATCGCAATTTCTGCAACAAAGTTATTAATTTATTTTATTTATTTATTTTTATTTGGGACATCAACAGCACATTACAGTATAAATATAACATACGAAACAGTACAGTGAAGCAGGCCAATAACAGATGTCCACCGACATACAAATATAAGTTTAGGTACTAAGACGTTAAAGGTTAAAAATAAAAAATAAAAACTATAATGAAAAAAAAAGCACAAACAAATACAATGTGATAATTTAGTTTTAGAGGTTTCAACCTCTAAAGAAATTTAGATAAAAGAAATTTATTTAAGATTAGGTGTTGAGCGAGTGTGATGTGTGATATGTGGAGTGTATGTGAGAGTGTATCGGGGAAAGATAGTGATATTGAATGTTGAGTGATTTTGAATGTTGAGGAAGGAGAGGAGATGAGGAGGGGAGGGAAAGGGATGGGGGATATAATATTAAGTGCTTGAGTGACTGAGTAACTTCATAATTCGACTCTTGAACGTGTTCTTTGTACAATCAAATGGGTCAATGGAACTGAAGCGTTTGTTGTATAAGTTTAGGATACGAAGTAAAGGGGAGTTCTGGGCGTAATTAGTATTAACGCTGGGTGTGTGGAACATTAAGTTGACCGAGTGTCGCGTGCGTGTAGTAGCAGCGCGATAGCCAACTAGTTCGACAAGGTTAGGACTATCAATACGACCGCTGAGAATGTCGTGTAGGACAGACATGTCGAGGGCCATTCGACGGTCATTAAGATTCATCACATGATGATGTTTGCAGGAAGAAAGGTAGTCGCAGTTTTTACGCTTAGTTCGATAGTCCAAATAACGGATAAATTTTCTCTGAATACCCTCTAATCGATCTTTGTGTGTAATGTATTGTGGACACCAAACAACGCTGGCGTATTCCAAAATACTTCGCACGTAAGCAAAATATAGGACCCTTATGCATGTCATATCACCGAACGCAGCACATGTACGAAATATAAATCCTAGATTTCTGTAGGCGCGGTTGGCGATGTCGTCTATGTGTTGATCAAATGTAAGTTTAGCGTCGAGGGTCACGCCCAAGTTGCGGACAGTGTTAACGCGTGCTATTATTTGATCCTTAAAATAGTATGCATGGATAATTGGGTTTGGACTGCGCGTGAAGGAGATCTGAAGGCACTTGGATATGTTGACAATAATGCGATTGGTTATGTAATACTCAGAAAGCCTCTCCAGATCTTCCTGCATTCCAATGCAGTCATTAAAGCTACGTATTTTAGCAAAAATCTTTTTGTCATCAGCATACATTATAAATTGGCAATTTTTAAATACAGTATATATATCATATAGGTATGCATTATAAAATAAAGGACCCAGATGTGATCCTTGTGGAACTCCAGAAGTAACTTTCACGAAATCCGACCTGAAACCACCAAGCACAACCGCTTGACATCTATTGGAAACATAGGACGAGACCCACCTATATATATCTCCACGAAGACCCAACCTATGAAGCTTACGGAGCAGGATGACATGGTCCACACGATCAAAAGCTTTTTCAAAGTCCGTGTAGACCACGTCAACCTGCATCCTGCTATCCATTGCTCGGAGTACATAGTGTACAAATTCTGCAAGATTCGAGACAGTAGAGCGGCCCTTTTAAAAAGCCATGTTGTTGCGGGGGAATTCCTTTTGCTAATGTTCCATAAATAGTGTCATAAACAATTCTCTCAAATACCTTACCGAATATGTTAAGAATTGAAATGGGGTGATAATTTGGAATAGGTAGTTTAGAACCCTTCTTATGTATAGGTACCACAAGAGCCTCCTTCCACTTGGTTGGGAATGTACCAAGTGGAAGGAGGATTGTTTATGGAAAGGTTAAATAAAATATTTAATGGATTGGAGAGACTCTTGGCACACCTGACAATATAATATGGGGGGATTCCGTCACTACCGGCCCCACCGTTGGGATCCAAGAGTGACAAGTATTTTACCACCGATTCGGGTGTAGTTTGTATGGTACTCACAATACTACCATCATCACAATAAGGGGGATCCAACTCTTTATCCACGTAAGTGGCTGCAGGTTTGATAAATACTGATGAGAAAAAAATATTAAACCCGGCACATATGTCTTCACCCTTTTCGTAAGTGATATTATTGTACTCGAATTTCTTCGGATAGGCTGAACTGCCACGACGTGCTCTGACGTACGCCCACAGTAGTTTTGGGTTGGATTTTATGTTCTGTTGAATTGATGCGATATACTTTTTGAAGCATTGATCGTGAAAGAACTTCTGTCGACTTCGAAGCAATGAGAATTCGTCGTAATCACGGGGATTACCGAATCGTTTCCATTTTGCGTGGGCTCTGCTTTTCTCTTGTATTATTTTAAGTAACGGTGTGCTGTACCAAACTGGATAGTTACATTTATTATGACGAGTGTCTAACGGTATACATTTTTTTATAATATCGGTAAGTTTATCGTTAAAAATGGATATTGCATTGTCCAAGTCAGACACACAAAGTGATTTATCCCAGTCAACATCCATTAGCAACCTGTTGACTTCATCATAGTTACCCTTGCGAAATCTATATTTTGTGCGTTTCGATTCCTCCAATGGTGCAGCAAAGATGTCCTTAATTGTGATTTCAAGTGGCGGGTGATATATATCAACCCTGCTAAGAGGGTGTTGAGAAGTTTTAACATCTGCCGGAAAACTAGAAACAATCAAATCCAAGATATTGTCGCTGGAGTTTTTAATGAAGTTAGATTGTTGTAGGTTCCAGAAAGAGAATATCTCTAAAAGAAAAAAAGCCAAAAGATATTACGATGCACAGGACTTAACAAAGGCAGGTAAAAACTCAAAACTAATTTGGAAGTCCATCAAACGTATTACTAATTCCAATAATGTTCGTCACTCATCTAGTCAACTAATATCCCCCTCCTCCACCCCGAGGGATTCGTGCAACAAAGTAAATACCTTTTTTTACAAACATCGGCATAGATCTTGCTAATGCTCTGCCTCCCAATACCTCGCTTTCTACGCAGTATACGTCTCCAGCTCCTAGTCACTCCTTTGCCCTCTTGGACACCGACCCAGCAGAAATAAATTCCATCATTCTGTCTCTTAAATCATGTGCGGCCACTGGCTGGGACGGTATCCCACCATTTCTTTTAAAAAAATATACTTCAACTCTGGCTCCAGTCCTGAGCCACATCTTTAATCTTTGTTTTCAAAACGGCATATTCCCAAAGTCATGCCATATATATATATATATATATGGCATGACTTTAGCATGGCATGGTATGGCATGACGTATATTCCCAAGGTCAGGTGACCTAGCTCTCACCAGCACGAGAATTGACAAGGTTGAGGAGTGTGTAGCCGAAATAAAATCGCTCATCAATAAAAAAGACGATATAACAAAAGGCTTACGCGCTGATAACGTCAAACTTGCCAACATCAGCAAGGACCAGGAGGCGCGGCTCGTGACCCTGGAGCGGGAACACCACCAGCAGCAGCAGTGGACTCGCTTGCAGAATATTGAGATCACCGGGGTGCCAGAAACTGAGGGAGAGTCGACCGTCACCATCGTGCAAAAAGTCGCGAAGATCACCGGAGTGGAGCTAAGTGCCGACGACATTGAGTTCGCGCACCGAGTGCAGCCGCTGCGGGCGAAGGCCGGCCAACCACGCGCACTAGTCGTGCGCATCAGGCAGCGCGCCACAAAGGACAAGCTCATCGCCGCCGCACGCAAACATCGCAACGACCTGTACACCTCGGCATTGGCAGTACCAGGCGAACCCGCGCGCATCTACATCAATGAACATCTAACGGTCGCCAATAAGAAGCTCCTTCATGAAACCAGGAAGAAGGCTGCGGAACAGGAATACACATTTACGTGGACAAAAAACTGCCGTATATTTGTGAGGAAAAATATACAGTCCCCCCACATACTCATTGCATCTGTGACAGATTTAAAGAAACTGATATAATAACAATCTTTACTTACACTTTATACCTAAAATTACCTTGCCTAACACTGTCAGTAATATTATTGTTTTGCCTGTATCTTAGAATAACTATAATTATTTCAAATAATAATATGTTCCCACCATGTCCTGTCCCACAGAGGCGCACATACACTCACTCAATCACACTACACAATACACATGCCAACACACACACCTACCCTTGCTTAGTGGCTCGTTGCCTATTATCCGATCCCAAGACCATTTTAAGGTCGTAGGGCTAAGCAGGGTCATACTGTACACTAGACATAAACACGCACCAATAATAGAGAGAACATTTCACCGCAGCGGTTGTTGTACATTTGTCTTAGTACGTCACCTACTGGGTATTTTCGACCACAACTATATATGTTTCAGTAACCCTGTAAAGAATCGGCCGAAAATTCAGTAAACTACGTATATTTTACCAAAATGTTAACGGGCTACGTACAAAGATGCTCACCCTTTATGACGGTATTGGTGCACTCGACCATGAGCTTATCTTTCTCACTGAAACTAAGTTGTGTGATGGTTTCCTAAACGCGGAAATATGCGACCCGGACCGCTACGACATACTTCGACGTGACCGTGCATCCACTACGGCTGGCGGCGGGATAATGGCGCTGTGCTCGCCCGCGCTCGCCGTGCGCCCGCGCCCCGAGTGGGAGGAGGACAGCTACGAAGCTATCTGGCTGACAGTGCCGGGTGAGTCAATAGGTAATAAACGCAACCTACATATAGCTTTAGTATATATACCGCCCGACACCGATCTACCTCAGCGCATACAAAGTTTCCTAAATCAACTTAGCGATATAACGCGGAACAATCCCAATGACCTATTTATGCTGGTGGGAGACTTTAACTTGTCATGTCTGAACTGGGACACGGGATATCCCGTGTGTATCAAATATGGCACTGTCGCGTTTCAAAACTCAGCAACAAACTTCGTTAACCTTATGAACTTTCTTGGTTTTGATCAATACAATAAACTAAGAAATTGTTGTAATAATATATTAGATCTAGTGTACAGTAATTTTGCAATTGATGTTACCCAGTCCTGTTCACCAGTTGTTGCGGAGGACAGATTCCACGTTACTCTCCATCTGGAGTGCACAGACGTGAGTGTTAAAACCATCCCACCCGCGAAGCGATTGAAATATCAGTTTAGGAAGGGCGATTACGGTGCTATGAATACTTTCTTTACTGAAACAGATTGGAGTGACCTGGATAAGGGTACAGTGGATGACGCTGTCTCATACCTTACCTCTAGGATACATGATGCCATCGAGATGTTTGTACCGAAAGCTACGACCTGTAACTCGCGACATTACCCCATATGGTACAGCCGAGCCTTAATCAACATCATCAAGGAGAAAAATAAATATCACACTTTTTGGAAAAAATATAAAAACCCACAGGACTACGATGCTTTTTCTCTCCTTCGTAGTAGGCAAAAACAGGTACAGGAGGAATGTAACGCAAAATACACAAGATTGGCACAGGATGGTATAAAGGAGAACCCCAAGCTCTTTTGGTCTTACGTTAAAGCGAAACGAAAGGATGGATCTGGGTACCCTCAAAACATGACCTACAACAACAATCCTTTAGGCTCTAAACAGGAAACATGCAACGCTTTCAATGAATACTTCGGAAAAATGTTCTGTCCCCCTGCTCAATGCTATCCCGATACAAATCCATTAGAACCGCCTCATCAGTAAGTGACTAACAGCATTACGGTTACGATTGAGGATATATTCAAACTTCTGAAAAAACTTGATAAAAGTAAGGGCCCTTGTAGTGATAAAATTCCTCCTAACCTAATAGTGAGTTGCGCCGAATCACTGGCTGGGCCGCTATCAGTAATATTTAACAGGTCTTTTCGTGAGGGAGTATTTCCATCCACTTGGAAGTTCGCAAAGATTGTACCAGTCCATAAAAAAGGCTCCAAGATACCGGTAGAAAACTATAGACCAATATCTATTTTAAACGTTTTTAGCAAGGTGATGGAGCAGGTGGTTCATAGGCACATCTACCAGAATATTGCCCCGAATGTCCCAGGCGAACAACACGGCTTCGTGAGGTCCAGGTCCACTACAACCAACTTGGCTGTGTTTGTGGACTCGGTTCTCGTAGGGATGGATCAAGGGGGTCAAGTTGATGCTGTTTATACGGATTTCGAGAAGGCGTTCGACCGGGTTGACCACATCATACTCCTGAAAAAGTTAAATAACCTGGGTATCAGGGGCGATCTTTTACGATGGACGGATTCTTACATTAATAGAAGATGTCAGGCTGTTGTCGTTGGTGGCTGTCGGTCAGACCTGATTATTACGGTACCTTCTGGTGTTCCTCAGGGGTCAATTTTGGGACCCCTACTCTATGTTGCATATTTATATGACATTGGTGTTTGCTTCAGTCACGCCAGGTTCCTCTTGTATGCTGATGACAAAAAAGTTTTTACAAAAATAAACTCTATTCAAGATTGTGTCAATTTACAAGCGGACCTGAACAGGCTATCTGGCTACTATGAGCGCAACAGAATAAATGTTAACGTTGCAAAATGTAATGTTATAAGTTTCACAAGGCGTACAAAGCCAATTTTGTATGACTATAAATTAAATAAATCACCAATTATAAGGGTACAGTCGATACGCGACCTAGGTGTCATTTTGGACTGCAAGCTGACTTTTCAGGAACACATTGAACATGTCACAAATAAAGCCTTCAGAAATCTAGGTTTTATTTTAAGAGTGGGTAAGCCATTTACTGACCTTAGCTGTATCCGTGTACTGTACTTTGCGTATGTTAGAAGCATTCTTGATTATTGCTGCACGGTATGGAATCCTCAATACGAGATTTATATAAACATGGTTGAGCGTCTCCAGATAAAGTTTCTGCGCCATCTCAGCTTCCGTGACGGATATCATGCCGATAACTACGCGGCAGAATGCCGACATCACAACGTCCTGAGCCTTGAGTCCCGCCGATGCATGATGGACATGAGGCTGCTATATAACGTTTGCCATGGTGTAGTTGATTGTCCTGATCTCGTTGAGGCTCTGATCAGACTGGAAGCACCGTCGACACGTACCCGCCACACCAGACTTTTCAATGTGCCACTATCCCGTACAAACTACGCTGCCAATTCTATCAGCCGCCGCTTACCTCGCACATAAAATCAAAAGTTTTCCGGTCTAGACATATTCCATCACTCTCCTGGTCTTTTTTAAAAGAATATGAAGTTGATCTTTGCACCACCACTAAATCTATGAAGCATTATTATTATTATTATTATTATTTTGTCAAAAAGAATTCATTTTCTCTCTATTATTACTACAACACACACATCCACACATGCTCACGCACACACACCCTCACACACACTTCACACCTCCCCCTCCCTCTTAACTTCTAGATAATATTTCTTAAAACTTTTATTAAAATAAAAAACTAAATTGTATCTATAATTAAATAGTGTAATTAAACTGTATTTGCAAAATGTAATAGTAGCATAATAAGAGCCCCTAATTGACCTAGGTATAAGTTATTTATTGTGCTGTACATTTTTTATATTGTGCTGTGGGCTCAGTTCCCAAATAAACAAACAAATAAACAAACAAGTCATTTAAAAAGGCCATTGTCCATCCTATCTTCAAGGGCGGGGATGGGAACTCAGTAAATAACTATAGGCCCATCGCTGTATTATCAACGCTTTCTAAAATTCTCGAACGACTTATAAATATCCGTCTTGTAAACTACCTAGAAAACCATAATCTTCTCTCTAAAAATCAATTCGGATTCAGGAAAAATATTTCCACTTCTAACGCCGTGCAAAACCTCGTCAACAATGTTGTTAATTCCCTCAATAATCGAAAAAAGGTCCTAACGATATTTCTAGACCTTGCCAAGGCTTTCGATACCAGTCTTTTCTTCTCAGCCTAACCTATGAGGAAACAGAAGCATTCATACATTCATAAATTAATAGATACTTACCTTTCAAATAGATCATGCACACTACAATACATAACAACACACACACACACACACCCTCACACACACACACACACCCTCACACACCCTCACACACACACACACACACGCACCCTCACACACACCCTCACACACCCTCACACACCCTCACACACACACACACACACACACACCTTCACACACACCACCAACACATCACTACACAACACTCACTTATCAAACATACATCGCATCCCCTCTTTCAAGTTTACCTTGTATAACATATGTATAATGCTTATGATTTATAATAGTAGTTAAAGTAATACATAATAAAAGTAAAATTATAAGTACCTACCTAAACACAAATGTTAAATGTTAATTAACTGAACAAAGGATATTTAAAATAAAATAAATTAAGATAAGATATAATAAACACGTGCTAATCACCCTAATGTAAGGGGCTGGGCCTGGTATTCCTTAATACAGATTATTACATAATCTAGCTAGGATACCAGCTCGTCTCTCATCTTAAATGTACTTCATAATGTCTCATATTCTTGTACACCCTTAAAATATTTACTTAGTTTCCTTTGTTAATTCGCTGTAAGTACATTTCCTGTTTTGAAATAAATATATTTTGATTGATTTGATTGAGCAGCGTGCGCGTGGGCGGGAGCGTTGGCGGTATCATAAGTGGTATTATGAGCGGAAGACGAACTTGGAGTATCGTGCGATTGCATTGCGGATTCGCAAGGTTCCTTACATGGAGGAAATACTAGTAAGAGATGCAGACTCAAACAAAATATCGTAATCGGAATTATAGTACCTTTGATGATCATAGATGTCTCCGGGTGTTTCATTTGGTTGATTTTAAATCTATCGCCGCTCCAGAAGAAAGCCAAGAACTCTAGCTTTTGTAAAAACGCCACAATATGAAGTTAGATGGCGTTGTGATTGTCACTATGCGTTGCGTTTCAAAGCGTGGTTCAAATCGTGGTTCAAGGCAACACAGTCACATACAAGCTAAGTAGTTTCAACTCACACCCGAACAAAAACGGACAAAAAATAAGAAATCGCCGTTGAAAAATAGTTCTTAATATGAAAACTATAAAATCGCTTCCCGCCCATAGCCCGGATCAGTAGGCTCGCTTGTTTGTTCATAGGTTGCGCTCCTGCGGGTACAGTTGAGCGGGATACGAAACTTGTTAATACTTTATTCAAATTTCTATTGATGTTATTTAGATTTGTTACTCGTAATTAAACAACAAGGTACAACTTACAAGTAATCTGTGGCAGAAGTCAAGTTTGTGTAAATAAATAAAGATAGGTTTTTCATTTTAGAAAAAAATAATTAATTTAACTAAAGGCATTTCGTTATTCTCTCGTTAGTCCTTATCTGATGATTGAAAAATCGACATTCATATGTTCAAATGCCTATTAGCTAATGGTGGGAATAAAAATCGGCCAAGTACGAGGCAAGCACGAAGGGTTCCAAAACAACTTGTAAGGCGAACAAGGTATAAGTCCCTTGTCTACCTATTGCCATTATCAATTAAAGCAAAAATTGTTTAAAAATATCATGTTTTCTGCATTAGAGCCCCCCTTTAATGGTTAAACTATGTTTGTCTGTTTTTAGTATTCTTTAGCGGCAACAGAAATACATTATTTCTGAAAATTTCAACTGTCTAACTAACGGTTCATGAGATACAGCCTGCTGACAGACAGACAGACAGCGGAGTCTTAGTAATGGACCCTATTACTAAGACTCCGCTTTTCAGACTCCTTTTCACTCTTTGGGGATGAAACCCTAATAATCGGTAATATTCGGTACCATCACCATGATACTGGGAATTGGGATCCATGAAAATAATACAATCAATCGACTGTACCTGCGCTATACAAACGCATTTGTTTGTTTAGATCGCATTCGCTCGACTAAAAAATTGGTTGCCTGTAAAGTCGGTATACGGGCGAAAGTTTTACGTGACAACGACTTTGAGTGGTAAAATAATTTTAATGTGAATATTCATTCGTATAGTAGGAAGAAGGATGAAATAATAGTAACAATTTAAAACATTTATTTATACAAAGAATTATATTTAAAACATTAATTTATACAAAGAATCTCGCACTGAATTTCATATTAACGTCTGTCTCTCTCGCTCTTAGGCGGGCTAACCATGCCCGAGTGGAAGGGACGCGTGCCTCTCACTCGCTCTCATTGTGAGCGCATAACGTGAGCGGAGCGTAACGCAGTTTCTTGAAGTGTCACCCGGCAAACCAATTTATAAGACGTTGTCACGTCAAAAATGCGGAAGAGAGATGGATGAGACTGTTAGGTTGCGTAGGAGTGAATGAGATATCCGATTGTCCTTTTGTTAACTATGGCTGTGTTGGTTTGGTCACACCTCGGACACTCCATAGAACGCTCGTAAAATAAGCACCTGTTACTACTACATGACCAAATGATGTTTGTATACGTGCAAATGTGTGCGTAAATATTGCTAGGGCTGGTAGCGCGGAAAATGCAGCGATTTGCGTCGGGCGAACCGAAAGACGACGGCGCGACCCGAACACAAGCGTTTGCATTATTATGAAGTGACTTTGTAGGGGCGCTGCCGTTTAAACAGGTACCTAGTCGGGTTCTCATTAAAATCCTAAAAAATGTTAATGTTCACTTTGATCCTTCATACAGTTACAAAAATGGAGTAGGTAGGTATCGAATAACTGTCTAAAAGTGGGCACAGTGCCTTTGCCACCTCTTATGGGAAAAGGCGTAAAGCTATGTTATGTTGTTGTTACCTGCTATTACTTATTCTGAAGTAGGTAAGAGACACTTGGCGTGAACTGTTGTAGGTAGGTACCTACCTATGTAAAAACATCGTTAGGATTGTACAATATTCGAATTTTATGTTAAGTAGGTACCTAGTCTCTGAGGGATTCAAAACAACCAAACCACTACAGGACAGGGTTCGAGCGAGACCCGGCCGAAGCTCGCTGTATGTGGACCCAGCTAATGGCGGCGCGCCGCCGCTGCGACAAAGTTAGTGCGTGCGTACTTGGGTCAATCAACTTTTCTGTCAACGCACGCACTCTCGCACACTGAAAGTTCTTCAAGGACTAGCAGCTCAACGGCACTATCAAAGGACACCATACCACGCCATGCGAGCAAAAAAAACACAAACGAAGATCTTCGAGAACGTAATCAAGTTCCCCGTAGTGCCTGCTAGCTTAGATACTATTGTTATATTCGTCAAATGTGTAAATTTAACCATTTAGCGTAGGTATTTTAATAATAAATGGTCTGGGACAGCGAAGTGTGGGTAAAATAGTTGATTGACCCACCTAGGTACTACCTACTTTTCAACTCGAAGTGCTTCGTTCGCGTTGTTGAATCGCACCAACAACGAATAGCACGAAATGAATACCTATTTAATAAATGTACTTAATTAATTGATAATTTTTACGGAAGGTTTAGTACTAGGTATCTTAGAAAATAAAATATGAAAGAGAACCTTTAGAGAACCTCTCCTTTTTTGAAGTCGGTTAAAAATAAAATATTACGACACTGACTTATTTATTATCAATTATCGTAGTCAGTAGCTAGTAAGTACTACAAGCATATAACTCTGTCTCTGTCTCGCACAAAGTCTGTCCTTGTGAGAGAGCGAGACACACACAGCAAACGCTGACCAAGTTACATTCCGGGAGTTAAGGTATTAGAATTTTCATTTCTCAAAAGAACAACAATAGAGTTGCTGTTTCTTACCTTCTTTCATCAGTCGGGAATTTCGGGAACCGAAAGAATCTCCTGTCTTTGCTGTTTCTAGTTGACGACAGACACACAAATAATGCACAAAACTTCACCATATTATATTACCGGTTATTATTCACCGTATACGCGCGGTCACTCGTCAGGCGTTCAACCGCGTCTATTGATATTTCAACCAGTCCCTAGACGCCAGGGGCGGGGTGCGGTATCTGAATCAGCGCGGGGAAGGGAGTGGCCGTTCTGTACGGAGTACTATTATCTCTTCTGTGGTTTGGTGTTGATGTTGCGTGCAGTAATTATTGACTACATCGCCTGCTCAGTATGGATTGAAATTATTGTAACTTGCACCAAGTACGCAATGGTTTGGAAATTGAATTGGAAAGAAGTATGCATCGTGAAAGTTGATGAGCGCCCGCGAAACAATGAATGAGATCGATGTGGCATCGTTGTAAAATAAGGGCTCGTTGCAATGCAAATAAAACCGGCCAAGTGCGAGTCAGACTCGCGCACGAAGGGTTCCGTACCATTATCTATATAATTGGAACAAAAAGTAAACTTTAGAAAAAACCGACTTCCACAAACCCTATTTGATTAGATTGAGTTTAATACAAACTGTAACCCCTTATCCCCCCCCCAGGGGAATTAATTTTGTCAAATCCCATATCAGTGCTACCCCACGCTACTAAGGAACCCCTGTACAAAGTTTCATGGCTCTAGGTCCATCGGTTTAGGCTATGCGTTGCCTGCCCGTCAGCCACGCATTGTATTTGTACCTAGTATTGAGCAGATCTGGTGGCCATATGTGGTCTTCTTCAGCAGTTCCGCATCACAATATTATGCTTACCATGTGCATTTGCACGAGTTATTATGAAAAACACAAAAATCACTAATCTAATCGGTCTAATTTTCCAAATCGGTCCATCCGTTTAGGCGCTATCGAGGCACATACATACAAAAATAAAAATAAAAAAACAAACATCCGGACGAATTGTAAACCTCCTCCTTTGGGAAGTCGGTTAAAAAAACCGCAAAAAAACACGTTAATTGTATGGGAGCCCCCTTTATATTAAATTTATTTTGTTTTTAGTATTTGTTGTTATAGCGGGAACAGAAATACGTCATCTGTGAAAATATCAACTGTCTAGCTACCACGGTTCATGAGATACGGCCTGGTGACAGACAGACGGACGGACGGATATCTTGAGATTTTAAGGTACTTTCCCTCCAGGGCCCATTCGTTTGTTCCACCCTGTATATGTGTGATCTGTAACTGTATTTTTCATGAAATACCCAAAAAGTTTTGTTCAAATTATCATCTTATGTCAGAATAACTTTGTAGCTAGTTGAAAAATAACATTTGAATTGATTCAAAGCTTGCCGCGCTTTTAGGGCCTTTAGTACCTACTAAACGCCGCCGTAAGCAGCACTGTCTACAACCTACTCCTACTGGAAAACGTGAGACACCCATCTACAATTTCCGTACAATGAGGTTCACTCACTCATTATGTCAATGTCATGCAGACTGCAAAACATCATTTCAACGCACCAAAGAGTATTTAATTAAAACAACACTGGCAGCCAAACTTGAAGTGGCCAAAAGGAAAAAATTAATTTCTGTGCTCTGAGATTTGTATGACAACAAAAGTAATTAAAAACTATTAATTTTATAATTATTTTCTAAAAGTTCTACATAATAAATAGAGACGTCGTAATTCATCAATTAATATTTAAAGTCTTTGTAGAAGTCCGGGGACGACATTGCCATATCATTTTAGTTTCATTAAAAGAAGGCTTACCTACCAAAACAAAATGGCCTTGGTATAAACTTTTCAAGCGTGTTGTGAAGACGTATCTTGTACCGAGACCACTTTCAATTTGTAATATCTCTCGTATTTCAGTATTTGTGGTTGGTGCGGCAACAGATATACACATTCTGTGAAAATTTCAGCTTTCTAGCTATTACGGTTCGTGCAGGCGGACCCGGTGACAGACGGACGGACGGACGGACGGACGGACGGACAGCGAAGTCTCAGTAATAGGGTCCCGTTTGGCACCCTTCGGGTACGGAACCCTAAAAAAGAAGTACAATAAATTACAAAAAAAAAAAACATTTCTCCGTTTCTATGCATTTTACAACAGATGTTTCTTCGACAATGTTTTTTTATTGAGACTGAAGAATGTATGGGAATTCAACAAAAACACCCTATATTATGCTTACCATGAGTAAATGCACGAGTTATTACAAAAAAATAATTTTCCCAATCGGTCCATCCGTCTAGGCGCTATCGGGGCACATACATAAAATAAAACCGGCCAAGTGCGAGTCGGACTCGCGCACGAAGGGTTCCGTACTTAAATTATCTTAAATTAAAAACACGTTAGTTGTATGGGAGCCCCCCTTAATATTAAATTTCTTTTGTTTTTTAGTATTTGTTGTTATTATTATAGTGGCAACAGATTATACATCATCTGTGATTCAACTGTCTAGCTACCACGGTTCATGAGATACAGCCTGGTGACAGACAGACAGACAGACAGACAGAAAGACAGACAGAAAGACAGACAGACAGACAGACAGACGGACGGATGGACATCGAAATCTCAGTAATAGGGTCCCGTTTGGCACCCTTCAGGTACGGAACCCTAAAAAAATAAAAAATAAAACATCCATGTTTAATATACAACAACATGGTTTGCTGGAATAAATCTCTTATTAGAGATAAGCTCGCCTTTGTACACGATTTTTCTATAAGATATATGTTTGTCATCATGTGAGTACAATAAAGAAATTACGAAATTACATTCGGACGAATTGTGTAAACCTCCTTCTTTTGGAAGTCGGTTAAAAAGGAACACAATGTGAGTTCGAATATGGAATCTATGGCGACCGCATAAGAGCTGTCAAGTAATTTTAGTCCTTTGTCGGTAATAATAAAATAAGAGTCCGTTGCGCGCCGATGAAAGTTCAAGAAAGCCTCGAACGTTTTTCTTTTGCAAATTGGCAACGTCGCGTCGCATCGTAGTCAGTCTCTCTCTGCTGGCCCCCGATTCTCGCGCTATCGAGATCATCGCCCCAGTCAAGATATCGGTTTTGATACCACCTGAATCCATTGAAAACGATCACGATTTATATTTATTTTGTTTGAAAACGGGTCGAGATATCTCGGTTGGACGAAAAGCTAGTCGTAAGAATAGCTTTTTCTTGTTTTTGATAGAGATTTCGGTATCTCAAATCTCAAAATCGATATTTTGACCGTGGACATGATCTCGCTAGCGCCAGAATTGCCCCCATCTGCCGCTGCCTGCCCCGCGTTGTAGGTTCTGTCTTCTGAACTGAGTAAGTAGGTAATTAAGGCACGGTCCCACCGTACCAGTGACGATGAGCGAGAAGCGAACGATTAAAACTAGAAACGAGTTTGGCAAGTAATCAGAGAATGTTTATTGTGGATAGTATAGTATAGAAGATGTTATATTTTACACAGTGTTCTACGTCCTGCCACTAGGCATACAAATAAATCGAGCAGCGAGGAGCGAGTGTGTAGGTATCTATCTACCTAGTTCTGATAGTTTTGTCGCTCGCCTATAAAGCGAGTGCGACGGGCGAGTAATCAAATCCACGTTGTACAGTAGAATGATGGCTCTGACCACTAAGCGGCGGGCATCATCGCTTAGCGAGTACCGCTGCGAGTTTTATCGTTAATAGCCTTTATCGCTGCGATCAACTAATTAGTGAAGAGAGAGAGTGCTCGCTAGCAGTGTGAACAGCCAGCGATGAACTATACACAATTATATCTCTCTTTTGCCGACACGGGATCTTTTTTTTGTTCGTTTCTTGAGCCAGAAAATAGTCGATAGTTAGTCGCTTCCTCGCCCTCGGTGGGACCAGTGCCTATTCGCAGATTCGGCAACGTCGCTCGGCCGCCGGCGGCCGGCCGATATGCGTCAAATAGTCAAATCAAAACATTTGGCAGAAAACAGCTGTTCACCAATGCCGCCGCCATATTGTACGCACACATGCATACAGCTAAGCATGTGTACAAGCATGTCGCCATCTATTGCTAGTTACCGGCGTTATTTGGTCTCAACTCGACTTTGCTATACTAGCGCTAAACCACCGGTGGTTTTTTTTGGAAACTTATATGCATTGGTGCGCACTAACACCATCTGGGTTTATGCTGATTTTAGACGACGACGCGTTCCAGTATGGACTATGTTTCTCTATTCTAATGCTTCCTCCATGGTTCCTTAGTATCAGCGCGCGCGTTGATCAGCTGTTTCCTACACAGCAGCGAGTGATGTTTGCACGCGCAAAAGCGGCACGAGAATGCCGACCTACAAGCTTTATTACTATGCGTCAAACTTAGACAATTGCTGCAACCGCTGTTATCGTGCACAAACTCAAATCTCTTCTCAACAGAGCGCTTGTGAAATTCCGGGCATTTATACAGGTTGTAATGATCAATTTCAAAGCAAAGCGGGCAGTTATTGTTAGGTGTATTTGAAGTCGCGGCCGCGACAAACGCGTGTGTCGACTTTGAATTAAAAGAGCCTTTATTGTTATTGGTAGCAGGCTCAATATAGCGGCGCGGTGCACTAACAGATGTAGTGCGTTCCAGTATTTTAGTTTGCTCGCGCAGAAACAAGACTAAATCATCGTAGGTCGGCGATGACCCGCGATGGTGCATTTCGAACAATCGAGCGGTTTCCGAATCTATTTTCTTCAGCGATATGTACAGTAGCGTAACATCGAACAAATCATCTATTTGTAAAGCCTTGAGACTTGAGACGGCCGTGCAAAACTGATCGAGAAAAGTATCAACGTTCTTAGATGTCGCGGCAGTAAGCGGTTTAAAATTCAATATTTGCTCTAAATATGTCGTAGAAAAGTAACGCTTATCTTCAAACTTCTCCACGAGCGTCCTCCATATGTTACGGTAATTATCTGCATTCTGTACTAACCCAGAGCATACCGCCAGCGCGCGACCAGACAGCTTTCCCATCAGATATTGAATACGCTCATGATCTGAAAGGTCAGGGTTCTCATGGATTGTACGCTTGAATGAATCGTAAAATAACGGCCACGCAATAGGGTCTCCTGAAAACCCGACTAATTCCAGCTTAGGCAGTCGTACCGACTTTTTGACAGGTTCTACCACATTCGGAACCATAACAGCTGGCGGTGCTGGTTTCGGTGACAGCTTGTCCGCGATATACGTGCAACGACAATACAATCTTCAAAGCTATTAAAACTTTGATAGTTTGCCTCGGCTTCAGGATTCAATACCAATTGAACCTCATTAAGATCGTACACGATCTTGTGAAATTCTGAACGTAACTCCTTTAATGTTGATATGCTACCTAGCACCATATCCGCCGATATCTCATCTGTGAGTGCATTTTGAGAGTAATTGTAAATTACTTGCAACCGAGCAAAGATCGCATCCTGTTTTCCGGTCAAATTTTTTAACTTTACTTCGTTAGTATCAACCTCATTCGCATCGTCGAACTTCTCGTCATCCCCCTTTACATCTTTCTTTGGCGGCATGACAATAAAATATTAGAATTCACTACGACCGAATGTACACAATTACCTCGGCACGCTAAACGCAATGGAATGCTGTGACGGCGTTCAACCTTTGTAAATGACGGTAGATGTATATTACTCGTTAGCGATCTCGAGGGAAGCGGAGAATATATTATGTAAAAGCGGTAAATGAGCGCGGTAAATAAAGAATATTTTAATACTCTAGGTATAATCTACTTGATTTAGTGGGAGAAGAAGTAAGCAAGTACTAGACTACTATACTACTACTATATGTTTTCATAAAACGCAGGCGTCAGCTCCTCCACCAAACTTAGAGTTGAGGATTCACACTTGTGACACACAAACCCATTGTTTATGTGATACTATCTCCAGAACGAAGGTAATAAAGTACCTGGGTGTAATGATTGATGAAAAACTTAACTTTCAGGCGCATTTGGCTGTTTTATCCGGACGTATTCGTAGGATCATATCAATTATGAAACAACTAAGAAATGCAGCTAATGTGAATACAATGAAGCTAGTGTATTTCGCCCTCTGCCAATCCTTAATTGTCTACTGCATTTCCTGTTGGGGCAGTGCCGCCAAAACCTCAATGCTCAGACTGGAAAGAGCACAACGTTCCGTTTTGAAAACAATGCTCAAAAAACCCTACAGATATCCGACAGTTGAACTTTATAAAGACTGCGATGTGCTAAGCGTGAGACAACTTTACATATTAAAAATTACACTCTTTGCACATCAGCAAGTTCAAAAATTGGATGGGTACTCTGCACTTTTGGCTAAAAGAACCTTCCGAGCCCCCGTACACCGTGTCAACTCTCGCTTTGCAAACCGTTTTGGTATCCCGGCTGCTTTCCACACTTACAACAAAGTACTCGAACTCTGTGACATCAAATCATACTCTGCACTTGAATGCAAACATTCAGTCACAAAATGGCTAAAAACACTGAGTTATGACGAGACGGAAAAGTTGCTAAAATAACCTAAGCAAAATCAATAGTATTATCATCATCATCATCATATTCTTTATATATGTTTATTTATTTATTTTATTGTATCCTACATTTACTTATTTATATACATATAAATATGTATTCAATCATTTATATATTTTAGAAGTACCTACCTTAATATTTTTACTAAACTAAACAAAAAAACATCAACCACATTACACTAAACTTTACATGATTTTTTATCTTTTTTAATCTTAATTTTTCTTACTTAAATAAAATTAACGTTTGTAAATTGGAAACAAATAAGCATGTACCTACCTACTTTAATATCTTTGTCAACTGTGGTATGAATTCTTATTAAATTATCATCAGGCCCTTACGATACAGGCTTGCCTAGTGTAAGGACCACTGGATAACATACCGTGATGTCTCGGCAAACAGTGGACAAACCAACCATGTAACTTATACCTAATAGTGTTCTGTTTTACCTGTGTACTGTTTTTAATAAACATTTTCATTTTTTTTTCAAAAAATGGCGCCACACGCGTTATTTGTTACGCTCGCTCTACTTCGTCCAACGGACGTCAATAACATTGACCACCATAATCTATACAAATAAATGGAATTGATGAAGGCATTAAAACTAATATAAATAACGGATCAAAACGAAGAGATTGAAATATAGAACGAAAACCATAGAACTCGCTTATTATTATTATTATATTTATTAATTTACTACTCTTTCCGTAAAATTTACCACAATATACTTTTCAATAGGTCTCTGGATGTCGTCTGATACGACAAAGAGGATCATCATTACATGACTACATAGTCCTTATCGAAGAGTAAAAGTATTTTAGTTTTAACGCCTTCATAATCGTCCCGATAAACTATTAGCTGCCGCAGGGCTTCAGTGTCCGGATCTTCCTCCGATCACTTCTTAACCTATTCCCAACACTTTACCAGTAAAATATAGCTCCATATAACTATTTATTATAATATCTTTAATATGAAATGGTAGAATAATTATGCAACATATATCCGAAAATACAAATGAGATCACATATCACCAAGCCTATGGTGTAAACGCAGATAGAAGAACGCTTCACACAAATAAACTAAAATATGCTAGTTATAAATTTATATAAAATTAATTTGATAATCAAATAAATAAAATAGCTAAAAATAAATATATTATAAAATGATTAGCGGACAACATTTTTTACAGAAATTTAGTTACATTGATATTATTTAAGTTGCAAAAGTAATTTTCCTAGTCCATTAGTGTAGTATACACAGATAACATTTAAATACCAGCCCAAGACGAGTAGCAATATATTTTAACCACCCTTCATGGGATAAAAGTAGGGATATATAGTCTTTTTCGCCTCATTCTCAATTTGTTTTATTACAATTTTAATAGTTTCAAGCCACGCTCCGCTATCACTACGCGTTGCGCAACGCTTTCGCGTTGCCGCTTCCGCTTGAAACTATTAAAATTGTAATAAAACAAATTGAGAATGAGCCGAAACAGACTAAATATCCACCTCACCTTTAACCAGACATAACCTGTTGAAATGTAAATAAATCAGTTCAGCACTAACCTCACAATGAAAGTTATTCAATTCACACTTTTTGATACTTTAAATACAGTGCTAAATACCTTAAAATGTTATTGTATTCTGAACATTGGTAGAGTTTGAACCTTACCCCTAATCAAAATGAGGTTTGTTTAACAAAAGCATTCACTAGAATTTGATAAATATTGCTTTAATAATATTAAACAAGAAAGACGTCATGGCTCTCTTCTACCTAACTCTATTCGCTGTATTATTTGTGGTCCATCAAACTGTGGCAAAACAAATTTGATGGTAGGTCTCTTACTACATGAAAACGGACTTCGGTTTAAAAATCTCTACATTTACTGTAAAACCTTATTTCAACCCAAATATTTATATTTGCAACATGTATTGAGTTTAGTTCCATCTATTGGATTCGCAAAATACCATGAAAAAGAAGACGTGTTGAAGCCAGAAGAAGCTCTCCCTAATTCAATCATCATATTTGATGACGTTGCATGTGAAAATCAAACCAGTATTAGAGACTATTTTTGTATGGGGAGACATAAAAATATAGATTCTTTTTATCTCAATCAAACTTATAGTAAAGTACCCAAACAACTTATTCGTGATAATGCTAATCTTATTGTACTATTCAAGCAGGATGAGATAAATATGAAGCATGTTTATGATGAACACGTCAATGTTGACATGAGTTGGAATGATTTTAAAAATATGTGTTCCAACATTTGGAGTAAGCCACATAGTTATCTTGTTATTAATAAAGATTGTGAAAAAAACAATGGTTGTTATAGGTTAAATTTTGATACATTTATTGTTGAGTAATAAAAGCTATAAACTGTACATTGTATATTTATTTCTTGAAAATCATAATTTTTAATCACTAACACGAATGCTGTTCTGGAGACAAGACACAAAATGCAGCTTGAAAAGACGTTAAAAAAAGAGATAATTAAATCTGCTGATGCAGTTCGAAGAAAAGTAAAACAGATTCAAGAACATAATGACAACAATAACTTAGTTTTACAAACAATGTTTAAACCAATTACTGATTCCTTAAACCAGATTTCAAAACAAAAATCATCAAATAATCTCAAAAATGAAAATGCTCATGCAGAAAAGTCACCTAGAGTACTAATTAAAAAGCGAAAATACTACAGCTCTGACGAGGTATCGTCTGACGATAGCAATATAATTAAAGAAAAAACCATTTTTGAGAATCCTACCGAACCATTAATAACATCAGAATCTAGAAGCAGTTCGTGTGAATCAGAAAACGAAAACAATTTATCTAATATATCATATAACACTGCAGCGGATACTAATACAACTCCCAACAGCTCTTTTTCCTGGTCGATGAGTTCTGGTGTGTATCAAGACATTCCTTTTGGTGTAAGAATTGTTCGTGGGAAACACATGTTGGGATCTTACCGTGTTACCTTAAAAAACAAATCTATTATTATCAATGGAGAGAAATACATAGCAACACCGGGATTGACAGAACTGTTGTTTAGGAAAACCCCTGATATGAAAAAGATTACCTCAATAGATATGGAAAACTATAAACAACTACTATTGATCACTAACGCACATCGGAGAGATTTTGATCCAAAGAAACCAATTAAATCAAACAAAGGCAATCAATCAAGATATCTTAATATCATCAAACCACTATTCAAGAATAGCAAAAGCATTTCCACCAGTGTTGAAAATTTGAGTAAAGGTTCTGGATTACCTTTATTGAAGCGACTTAAAAAAAATACTGATTACATATATTGGGATGATCCCAATGAACTGGTTGAAAGACTTTGATTACTTGTAGCATCTCATGATGCTGGCAATACTGGTCTTGATGGTGAAATAATCTCAATTTTAAACGAGTTGCAGGAAAGTGGTATCATTGTTTAAATAAATATCTATAAATCAATGCCATAACAACAGTGTTTCATTATCATCCATCCAGTCAACACTCTTAAAATGAATATTGATAAATTTGGTCATCACGTACACAAGCGATTACGACAATCAGAAAATATAGTAGGTGATATAGATTTACGTAATGCTCGATTGAAAGGTTTGAAATCACCTCGAACTTCAGACGAAGCTGTTTGTGGGCCCCTTCGACGACCCACACTTATTGCGGCGAGGGTGGCTGGTCCGGACGTGGATAAATAACACGCAGAGTTTCAGTAGGCAGGTTGCAGCTTCCTTGGCTCGGCGGTAGGGAGAGAGTGGACAGTGCTCCCGGCTTCCCGCTAGCTGCTTCTAGTTGTTACCTCTCTGGCGGACTGTATTGGACTGAGTTGTTAACTCTCCGCCTGACTGAAGTGGACTGTGTCGCCGCTTGCTGTGCGCCCGTATTTATACTCGCGGGCGCACACTGTGCGTGGCTGTGGCGGCGAGGAAATAGCAGCGAGCGGGATGGAATGCTTTTCTCTATCTGACTCTCTCTCTACTTGACTGCGCCAAGAAAACACACAAACAAGTGAATTTTTATTATGAAATATTTACAGGGCTATTTACAAGACTTAAACCATAGTAAAGACATAGTAGACGACTTAAAATATTACAAACACAATATTAAACTAACAAATATTACACTATGTCGCGAACATCTTCTCCCGCCGCAGTCTCCTTGAGCTGTAATTCTTGCGGTTCGCGGTTCACAGGCAGGATGATCAGCTTCTTCGTGGGACGTCGCAGGATTCCACGCGCCGTCCTGACGTCTACAGCGCGTATCTCTCCGTCTGGTCCTGGGAAGACAGCTACGACTTGTCCCCTCGGCCAAACGTTGCGAGGCAGTGTCCCGTCGACGATGAGGACTAAGTCTCCGATCTTTATGGCGCCTCTTGCGTGGGGCTCCCGCCGGTGCTGCAGCTCCGGCAGGTACTCTCGTACCCATCTGGCCCAGAAGACGTCGGCGAGTCGCTGGCTAGCGATCCAAGTCTTGCGGCTGATGTCGTCTCCTTCGACGAAAGCGCCTGGCAGCGGCACTCTGGACGGCCCTCCCATGAGGAAGTGGTTTGGCGTGAGCGGCTCGTCATCCTCCGGTGACATGGAGATATGGGTCAGCGGGCGGCTGTTAATAGTGTGTTCCGCCTCTTTGGTGCGCAGCAGAGTGATGAACTGAAGAACTCTGGCAGTGGATCTCATCAGTCGTAACCAGCTGGAGAACCGTGCGACATCTGGGAGAGCTTTGGCAAAGCGTGGTGGCGTGGTTGCCACGTTCACGCGCTCTTCCCCGGTTTCCAACTTGTCGGCGAACTCTTGCTGCGGCCAATCTTCTTCCGGCTGACGTAGGAAGTCGGGTCCGGCAAACCATCTGTGGTTTGAGTCGAAGTCATGCGGCATCATTCTTGTGGCGTCATCCGCCACGTTGAGTTTGGTGGGGACCCACCGCCATTCATTGGTTCTGGTGGTCTCGGCGATCTCTGCAACCCGATGTGCGACGAACGGCTTGTAGCTGCGCGGACCTGTGCGCAGCCACGTCAGCACAGTGCTTGAGTCTGACCAGAAGACCCGGCGTGTGGGCTTGAAGTCATGCTCTTCAACGGCTGTCTGAGCTAGGCGGCAGCCCAGTACAGCCGCTTGAAGCTCTAGGCGTGGGATGGAGACTGTCTTCAGTGGAGCGACGCGTCCCTTGGCGATGATCAATGAGACTTGCGGCAGCCCCTCTTCATCTGTAGTTCTCCAGTAGACGGCAGCGGCGTAGGCTGTTGAGCTGGCGTCGACGAAGATGTGCATCTCGGCTGCTCGTTCCCGTGCCAAGTATGGGTGGCAGCGCGGGATTGACAGCTGTCCCATTCTCTTAATGTTGTTGGCCCATATGTTCCAGGCCTCAGCTTCGCTCGGTTGCAGCTTGTCGTCCCATCCCGTTCCTGAACGCCAAGTGTCTTGCAGGATTCTCTTGGCTTGTACGGTGACCGGCGTTGCTAGGCCCAGGGGATCATATATCGACATGACTACCCTGAGCGCCTCCCTCTTCGTCGGTGTTCTCTCGCCCATGATGATGGCTGCTGGGACCTTCGTCAGATTGGTGTTGAAGCCAAGCGTGTCGGCTTTAGTGTCCCAGATCATCCCGAGGATCTTCTCCGGCGCAAGTTCGACGACGTTCTTGATTGACTCCGGTTCCAATTCAAGTCTGACTCGCGCTGAGTTGGACGCCCATTTATGTAAATGAAAGCTTCCCTCTTTGTGGATGTTAGCTACTTCTGTGGAGATCTCGAGCGCCTCTTCTTCTGTGTTGAAGCTTGCCAGGTAGTCGTCCATGTAGTGGTTGCGTAGTATCGCATCGACGGCCTTTGGATGTTCTTCGGCGTGGCGTTCGGCGTTCGCATTCTTCACAAAGATCGCCGTGCATGGTGACGACTTCGCACCGAAGATGACACTCTTCATTCGGTATTCTGTTGGCGGGCCCTCGCGTCGGCTTCCTCTCCACAGGAAGCGCTGCATGTCTCTGTCTTCTTCTCGTATGTAGATCCGTAGGAACATGTCTTTGATGTCCCCGGTAACGGCTATTGGCCGCTGGCGGAACCGCATCAGGATCCCAGGGAGTGATTGGAGTAAGTCCGGTCCCGACAGCAGTAGGTCATTGAGGCTGACCCCTCTGGACTTGGCGGCGGCGTCGTGAACGATGCGCAGCTTCTCTGGCTTCTGTGGGTTGATGACTGCGAAATGCGGAAGGTACCAAGTCTTCGTTGATTTGGTAGTCGGCGCTTCTTCCGCGAAGTCGCTGCTCAGGAACGCTGTCATCTGTGTCTCGTATCGCATCTTGAGATTCTTGTCCTTGTCGAGTTTCTTCTCGATCATGAGGAGTCGGCGATAGGCGGCGTTGTAACTGTCAGGTGGAGTGAAATCGTCGTGTCTCCACAGCAAACCGGACTCGTAGCGGCTATCCGGAGTGCGTCGCGTTGTCTTCTTCAGGATACTCAGCGCTCGGCTCTCGTCCGGGGTGACTGAGTTGCGTGGCTGCACCCCCAAGGACTCCAGGGCGAAGTGTTCTTTCATAAGAGCCTCCATTGACTCTTCTTCTGGAGCGCTGACGACGACATGGTTAACACGATGTACTAGCGCTTGCCGAGGAACGTGCCCGTGCAAGACCCAACCCAGCTCAGTCAGTGACGCGACAGGCTGGTTGCGGGCTCCGAAGCGTGTCACCATGGAGATCAACAAGTGGAAGTTGTCCTGCCCCAGAAGTATCGTTGGCTGCCCCTTGTCGTAGACGAGTTGGTCTTCGAGATCCTTCAGATGTTTGCATTCTGCAATGAGTTGTCGCGAAACCGTCTGTGATGAGATATGAAGATCTTCCATTGTTCTCGCTGAAATGTCGAAGCTTCGCTCTTGATTTCTTCCTTTGATGCTGAAGTTGACGCGTCGAGATTGTGGATTGTCAATCTTCACTCCGGCGACACCCTCAATGTGAAATGGCTCTGCTTGTCCCGTGGCACCGATGCTCTCAGCTGTGGCGGCGTTGATTATCGTGCAGGTCGATCCATCATCCATCAAAACGTATGTATCCACGCTTCCATTTGGCCCGCTGACTTGTACTGGGATGATCTTCAATGCAGCTGACATTGATGTTTGTGTCGACGCGACGAAGGTGGTTGGTATCTCTTCGCAATGGTGCAGTTGGGCTTCCGGCTCATCTTGATGCAGCAGTCTGTGATGGCGGTATGTGCATCCATTGATGTTGCACTGGGTAGTTTTGCAGACGTGCCGTATGTTCCTGGTGCACAGGCAGCGGAAGCACAGTCTATGCTTCTTGGCGAGTTCCCACCGCTCTGATACCGTGGCCTTCTTCATAACATCGCAGTCTGCCGGCTTGTGATCGGCTTCGCAAAGGCGGCATCGCGGCGTGCGTTTCTTCAACGGCGGCGTGTCATCAGCAACGTAGGTGCGGACGACTTTCTTGGCGGGTGGCTCCCGCCGGTCTTCAGGTGCGATGTTCTCCGCTGGGGCGAAAGTACCACATCTTTCTGCCGCGGCGGACAAGAAGTGTGACAGCTTCAATAGGTCCGGCTGTTCCTCTGGTTGCTCAGCATCGTAGTCGTAGTACTTGTATCGCAGCGCTGCCGGAAGCTTCTCGACTATGCCGCGCACTACTTCTGCGTTGTAAAGATAGTGCGGCTTGCCCAACGCTTGTATGGTGCTGACTGTGTTGAGGACCTTTGACGCGTAGATGCAGATGTCTCTTGGGTTCTCTTGAAGCTTCGGCAGGGCCCGTAGTTTATTGAGTTCTACGGCCACAAGTGCGTCTGGGCGGCCGAATCTAGTCTGCAGCATCTTCATAACGGCAGCGGGTGTTGTTGATCCGATGAAGAGACATTGAACAGCTTCCTTGGCTGCTCCTCGAAGGCAGCGGCGTAGGCGTGACAGCTTCTCTTGTTCTGTTAGGCGGCTTGCTGTCTCTTCGTAGGCTTCTTTAAACGGCAACCAATCATTTGACGCTCCATTGAAAGGCGGCAGCTCCAGTGTGCGTGGGTGCACTGCTGTTCTTGAAGCCAATGTGATAGCGGCTGCAAGTTCGCTGAGATCAGTGCGAACGCGCGACGGTGGCGCTGCAGGCGGCAGCGGTTGGAACTGTTGCGGCGTCGGTAGCAGTGGTTCTTGTGACAGAGGCGGTGGCAGTTGCAGTTGCTGCGGCGGCTGTGGCAGTTGCTGCGGTGGCGGTGCTTCTTGTCTCTCGGCGTAAACCACGGCTTGGGCGTGTGGCGGAGGTGCGTCGAGACACGGCAGTGGTCTCTTAGGCCTGACGCACTCTTCAGCAGACGGCAGGAAGGGGTTGTCTTCAAGGGCAAGTACCGACTTCCTGACCCACTCGGTTGTTTGCTGGTCTCTGATGGTGTCGACTTCTTCTTGAGATGACTCGTCCTCGGATGACGCTGTCTCTAGCATTGCGACGCGAGTTCGGGCTAACTCCACCTCTTTCTGCAGTAATTCTTCCCGCGCTCGCATTAAATCTCGATGACGCTTGCTCGCGGCTTTGGAGCGAGCGGCAGTAGAGCGAGCGACGGAACGGCGGCTTGCAGTGTATTCGGCGGCAGAGGTGGCGGCAGCGGCGGCGGCGACTGCGGTAGCGGCGACGGCGATGGCGGCGGCGGCGGCTGGACGTCCGCGGGGAGACGTAAGGGGCGGTGGGGCGGCTGCCACGACTTCGATCCTTGACGATGTCTGCGGCAGTGTAGACTCCGTCGTTGTCGTAGTGCCCGTCGTTCCTGTGGTCTCCGTGGCGGACGAACCCGTAGTGCCATCGGACGTGGTCGCAGTCTCGCCCGTATCCGTAGGCGATGTGGACGAGTCTCCCTTCTGGCTGCGTGTAACAACCATTTTTATCCAGATCCGGTTCGAAGGACCAGAAAATGTGGGCCCCTTCGACGACCCACACTTATTGCGGCGAGGGTGGCTGGTCCGGACGTGGATAAATAACACGCAGAGTTTCAGTAGGCAGGTTGCAGCTTCCTTGGCTCGGCGGTAGGGAGAGAGTGGACAGTGCTCCCGGCTTTCCGCTAGCTGCTTCTAGTTGTTACCTCTCTGGCGGACTGTATTGGACTGAGTTGTTAACTCTCCGCCTGACTGAAGTGGACTGTGTCGCCGCTTTTTTTTTTTTTTTTTGTGTGTGAGGGGATAAAAAAATCTTTTTAAAGATGCCCGGGAGTCAGACCTCCCTGCTATGTCCGATTCTCCACAATGAGGTCCGGATGAGGTCTCCACCGTGAGGCGGAGACTACATTGAGCGGAACACTCGTATGTGGCATACGGACTAAAAAAACCCCTGTGTGCTGTTGTTGCGTGCAGTTGCGCGTATGCATCACTGTTTCCATGGCCTCGGTTAGACGCAGAGGGCGTTCTACCTACAAGTTATATATAAGTTTCGATAATATATATGGGAGGGGTCTGCCTGCTTTCCCCAGTGACTGTGGCTACTCGAGCGGGCCTCGGCTCGTAGTCAGTGGGTAGCGGCATATCAGGGGGCAGAAGGCCTCCGCTGCTATGAGATGATTATATAATGGTTAAACCTATCCTAAACCTAATCCTAAGCCTAACTGCCTAATATTGATCGGGGGGGCGGGGCGGGGGAGGGGGAGGTTGTCCGTCTGGCGGATCCAGACGGCGATCCCTTTGGATCCAAATTTGGTAGCGGAGGCGCTGGAGGGCTTCCGGGATAACGCCTTCGACGGGTTGGCGCGCCTGAGGGGCATCGGGGGAGGGGGGAGGAGGTAGTGTCGCCGCTTGCTGTGCGCCCGTATTTATACTCGCGGGCGCACACTGTGCGTGGCTGTGGCGGCGAGGAAATAGCAGCGAGCGGGATGGAATGCTTTTCTCTATCTGTCTCTCTCTCTACTTGACTGCGCCAAGAAAACACACAAACAAGTGAATTTTTATTATGAAATATTTACAGGGCTATTTACAAGACTTAAACCATAGTAAAGACATAGTAGACGACTTAAAATATTACAAACACAATATTAAACTAACAAATATTACACTATGTCGCGAACACTGTTAATAAAGCGTACGTTGATAAATTAATTAAGTTAGCACCTACGAAAAATGAAATGTATGATGAGCTGACAACATTAAAGAAAGAAATTGATTTTTTAGTGGTCAAACTTAAAACAAATTATTATACAAAAGATGAACTTAACGATTATTTAAAGAAAGTTATATTACAATAATATGAGTAGACAGAAAATTGTTGATGAGATTCATAAACAAGCGCGTAGAAATTTTCCGCGTAGACATGTCGTCTTAAAAGGAATAGATGATCTGTGGCAAGCTGATTTAATAGATATAAGATCGTTTTCTCATCAAAATAGAGGACATAAGTTTATTTTGGTAGTAATTGACGCATTCTCAAAATTTGTATGGGTCAAACCACTAAAAACGAAATCGATGACGGACGTTGTGTCTTCTTTCCACGCTATACTAAAATGTGGAAGATGCCCTAATAATTTGCAAACTGACCAAGGAACAGAGTTTTATAACCAAAACTTCCAGAAACTTATGAAATTGTATAATATTAATCACTTCTCTACATTTTCTGTCAAAAAAGCTTCAATTGTTGAAAGAGTAATTAGAACTCTAAAAACTAAACTATATAAGCATTTTAGTATGGCTGGTAATCAGAAATGGTTAGGTGACCCCATAAATAACGTGATTATTTATTTATTTACTTATATGGACAAATAACAGTAATAAACTTTACAAAACATAAATTACAAACACAAAATACAAAGTAAGCTTACTACCTTAAACGTTCATCACTAAAACATACATTTATAAAAATCAATGTGATACAAATCTTTTTGGTAATTTTAAAAGACTTAATCTACCTTAAACTCAAACCTATATGATTAGTTAGTTCTTTTTTAAAAGATTTTTTTTGCTCCTAAGTATGTCTATCGACAGGAACCTCTCATTATAGGTATGGCAAATTCGATGTATCGGCGCACGAAGACCGGAATTGGTGCGCGTTATGATTTACATAAAAAAGTTTACAAGGACGGCGTGGCGTTGCTGTATGTGGGGCAAGGTATTTAATTTCTTCGACAAGCTCCGGACAATCATAGTGGTTGTTACATATGTTATATAAAAATAATTCGTCGGTTATTGTGCGTCTAGAGGCCAAACTAGGTACTTTATAGAGTGACATGAGGTTTTCGTAGCTCATTTTGCTATGTGTTAGTCTGTAGTGTATCGATTTGAGGGCTTTTTTTGTATGTTCTCAAGTTTGTCATTGTAAACGGCATATAAGGGATTCCATACAACGGAAGCATACTCAAGTTGGGATCTTACTAGGGTTTTATAGAGTGTCATATATGTAAGTATTTTATTAAAGTATTTACTAACCCTTAATATGAAACCGAGCATCTGATATGCTTTCGTACAAATTTTCTCTATATGGTCGTCGAAAATGAGTTTTTCATCAAAAAGGACACCCAAATCTCGAATTGAAGAAACCCTCTCCATTTCTTGGCCACCGATGTTGTATGGTTGGAGTATCTTGTTCATTTTACGCGTAAAAGTTATTTGTTTACATTTATTATGCGCAAGTTGAAGTTTGTTAGTTAGACAAAACTCGTGGAATCTATTAAGGTCTTCTTGTAAACTAATACAATCTTCCAGAGAATTAATTGTTTTAAAGATTTTTAAATCATCGGCGAACATTAATATCTGACAATGTTGGAAGCATTGGTTAATCCTATTAATAAAAAGTGTATATTGGAGAGGTCCTAAAATTGAGCCCTGAATTACACCAGAAGATACTAATCTTCTATCGGAATGATATCCATTGACTGTAACAATCTGGAATCTGTCCCGTAAATAAGACCCAAACCACTTAAGAAGGTTTCCGGTTATGCCTTTGTATGCTAGCTGCTCGAGTAACAAAACATGATCCACTTTGTCAAATGTTTTTTGGAAATCTGTGTATATCACATCCACTTGAACTCCCTCATCCATGGCCTTAAACAGAAAGTTCGAGTATAAAGCTAAGTTAGTTATTGTGGACTTGTCTTTCATGAATCCGTGCTGTTGTTTAGCAATATTTCGTCTTACTTGCGTGTAGAGAGATTCTTGAACCAGTGACTCGAAAATCTTGGGTATTGTAGAGAGGACAGATATGGGTCTATAATAGGTGATATTATTCCGAGAACCCGATTTGTGTAGAGGTGTGATATATGCTAGTTTCCAGAAGTCCGGGAAGCATCCTTCTTGTACACTGCGGTTAAATATTATGTAAAGCGGTTCTGCTAAAAGGTCGGCAGTGTTTTTCAAAAATATTGGACCTATTTTATCTGGACCGGGCCCTTTAGATATATCTAGAGTTAAAAGCCTTTTTTTAATTCGGTATTTAGTAATATGTAGATTAGAGACGTTTTCAGCTTCCGAACTTGTATTAAATTCATGTATATTAATATCATTTAAATCAGTATCATTCGGTTCAAAAACGGAGCTAAAGAATTCATTAAACATATCAGCTATTTTGGATGGGCTGTCAGATGTTCTGTTTTCCAATGACATATTAGATGGATATCCCGATTCGTTTTTCTTCAGAGAGGCTACATATTTCCAAAAATGTTAAACGTTTTCAGAAATATTACACTCGGTTTTAGAGATATATGAATTGAAGTCCTGTTTCAAAAGTAATTTAACTCTTTCACAAAGGAGTGAAAATTCTCTATAGTCCGATAGATTGTGGTAAGTTTTCCACTTATTCCACACCGTTTTTTTACGTGATAATGTACTTGATAACGCTTTAGAAAACCATGATGGAAAATTACGTGACTTTGTTTTATATAGAGGTACATGTTTATTAATAATTTCGAGTAAGATTTCGTAGAATATAGAAACACTTTCAGGCACTTTTTTTATTTTTTAAAACGTTTTCCCAATTTATTAATGATAGTTCAGATTTGATAGAGTTAAAATCACATTTATTAAAGTTAAATTTGTCAATTTTTTTTGGTTGAATTTGTTTGACTGTTTTTGTATTTTCAAAGGTGAACATTAAAGGGGGGTGGTGTTGGTAATTAGGCCGCGACAACTCAATGTATGGTGGAGAGCAAACGCAATAGCTACTATTAGAAAACATGAGATCTAATAAGCGATTATTGTTGTTGTAAATATTATTGTATTGTTGGAATGGCATTAAACCCATGGTGTTATCGAGTGATTTATGAAGTTCTGTTTTAATATTGGGTACTAAATTATTCCCAGTAGGGTTGGGGGACCAAGTCAAATCTGGTATGTTGTAATCTCCTATAGCACAGAAGGTATAAGTAGGATATTTCATAAATAGATGCTGTAGCTTATTGAAATGAGAATCGTATAAATTTTTGTTAGTTTTGGGAGGTATATATGTTATGCATAGCATTAGAGTATTAGATTTACACAGAGGTATACTTATAAATAACTCTTCTGTAGTCTTATCTTCCAGTTCAAAGTGTCGCGATGCAGTAATTTTTTTATTGATAGCGACAACAATACCTCCACCGTCCTTTTTGTTAAAGTCAACCAAGTTACGATCGCGACGAAACATCGAATATCTGTTGACTACAATTTCTGAGTCAAAAATACTATTGAAGAGCCAAGTTTCTGTCAGTATAATCACATCAAAATATGAACATTGTATATTATGTCTAAGTTCCGTAAGCTTACCATGCAACCCACCACAGTTTTGATAATAAATACTAATATTTGAGTCAACCATTGATAACATAAAATTGCAATATGTATTTAAAGATATATTTTTTTAGTTTAAGTTTGAGTTTTAATATGTAATGTAAACTATAATATGCCAAATTTATGAATATAACATTATGGAGAATGAGTGGATGGGTTGCACCATTAAAAACAGTTAAAATATATAGTGGTTGTGAATGATTCCGTGATTTGCAGAGTAGAATATATACGTATAGAACAGTAAAATATAACATGTATTTAAACATTGAATTTACAAGAGATGCGATGACATTAATTGTGAGAAGGTATATTGTAATGACACACAGAAACTTTAAATATAAATAAAATAGTCACACTACTTTATCTAAATCTTCATCCCTGCGAATAGTTATGACCCGGCTATTGTCTCCTTTGCGTACTAGGATTGTTGCGTTTTTAATCCAGATGAATTTGTAATTCTTATCGTTCGCAACGGTGCGCGCTTTGGAGTACAGTATTTTATTCTTGAGTGTAAGATGTTCGTTGATATAGACCCGGGACGATGGTGGTGGGGGCGCAGTGCCCGCCACAGCGGAGTACGCGGTGGCGCCGCCCGCGGCCGTATCCAGCACTTGCGATGCAGTGAGCCCTTGGCGGGTCCGACCGGCCGCGATCACGTCGTCACGGAGTCTTCTTGTAGATAAGTGCACGATTATATTTTTTGCCTTCTGTGTTGGTTGGTTGTGAGCCACCCTATGGACGTCGGTGATGCAGGATGCAGGAATAGGGACACCGATTGCCTTGCCAATGGTCTCTACGACATGGAGCAGGTTCTCGCCCTTCTTTTCCAGGATATTTTGAATCTCTATATTGCAGATTTGCGATTTTTGATCCATGTCATCAAAATTGTCTCTGAGAGTGCGATTTTCAAGCCGAAGCTCATCATTTTTTTGTTGAAGGTTGCTTATAATTTGTGACTGATCGGCTAGGTTATTCTCCAGATTTATTATTCTACTAGTTAGTCCTTCAATTTTGTCCAGCATTTCTTGCGATTTTTTATTGAACGACGTCTCTAGTCCTTTCAACAAGTTTTTTACCTCATCAAATTTGGTCTCAAAGCATTTCAATACTTGCTGTATATCTATATTAACGATGGAGGATGGAATATCCGCTGATGTATTGCTAATCACAACAGGACTGGCAGGAGATTTCTTCTGTTTGCATGGTACACACTTAAGTTTGGTTTTATTCATTGGCATTGGATTAATACCTACAATTCTTCTAAACACAGAACGATTGGATTTAAGCCAATAGAAGTCAATCAACAGAATACGAGTATTGTTGCAAACAACATATTAAAGTCACAAAATAAATTAGCACCTAAAAAAAAAACTAATTTTAAAGTAGGTGATCATGTGCGTGTGAGCAAATACAAAAGTTGTTTTGATAAAGGATATACACCAAATTGGTCTTCAGAAATATTTGTTATTAAAAGTATTAATAAAACCAATCCCACAACTTATAATTTACAAGATAAAAGACAAAACTTAATCAAGGGTTGTTTTTATGAAAAAGAACTTCTTAAAACAAAATATGTTGATGTTTATTTGATTGAAAGAGTTCTCAAAAGAAAGGGTAATAAACTATTTGTAAAATGGTTGGGGTTAAGTAAGAATTGTTGGGGTAAAGGTTGGGGAAAAGAAGAAGTAAGAAAGTGATTTAGTACATTAGTATGAATATAAAAGAGTCATGATCTTTGTATTATTAACATTTATGTGTGGATAATGAAAAGTGAAGGACTTGTTAACAGTTTAATAAATAATTTGCCTTTCGAGTTACATCTACCTGGCTATCAGTACTGTGGTCCGGGTACACGCTTACAAAAACGTTTATCCAGAGGAGAAAGGGGGATAAACAAATTAGATAACGCTTGTATCATACAGCATAATGCAACACGATATTGCATACATTTCTAATAATAGTGAAGACCGTAGAAAGGCTGACAATCAATTAATCGATATGGCAAAGAAACGGATGCGATCCAAAGATGCTTCCAAAGGAGAAAAAATCGCTTCTTGGTTTGTCAATAAAGTGATGAAAACTAAAGTCAAAGTCGGAGGTGGTGTTAAAAACTTCAAAAAACTAAATTAAGAAAATATAAACCTAAGAGTAATAAAGATGCAATCAAATTTATGTATTTAGCTGCAAAAAAATGTTTCCCAAAAAATTGTCGTGTAAAACTACCTAGAATTATACCAATACCAAAAACTGGTGGAATATTACCTCTTATCCCAATATTTGCAGACCTGTCAGCATTAGGATCATTAACTGGCGGTGCAGCTGGTATAGCGAAAGCTGTTAACGATTACCAATCAACTAAAAAGAATTTACAAGAATCCGAACGCCATAATAAAATGATGGAATCTATTGCGATTGGTAAAGGTCTTTATATAAAACCGTATAAAAAAGGGGAAGGATTGTTTGTTCGTCAGACAAAAAACTAAGGAAAAGGCTACCATCCCGCCCACTATCTAACCTGGACATCATCGACTTCACATTGGATATACCATTTTTTCGAGGTGTGTTTATGAGGGATGGACTTCCGAAAATACCATATAAATATGAATGTGCAGTTGTTAACTTTAGACAGTCCAGATAGACCTGGAACTCATTGGGTAGCCTATGCAAAAATAAACAACGAGTGTGAATATTTTGATAGTTTTGGTGATCTTAGACCACCACTCGAACTTTTAAATTACCTACAAAACGTTAATATTTGTTATAACTTTAATCAATATCAGACGTACTACACTTCCAATTGTGGACATTTATGTGTAAAATTCTTACGTAAATTTTGGAGTAAACATATATAAATAACGTGTATCAAAACTTTGGTGCTCACTTTCATCATGTCCTTTACAGTATCTATTACGGGGAATGATTCTTTCCTATCAACATACTATTCACCACCTTTGCAACTCAATAGTGATTATGAATGCGGTCTTTTATATTTTTCAAAATTTAATTCTATTCCAAATATAGATGACCGAAACAATACATTTTACTATGGTAAAGATGAAAGTGTCAGAATACCTGAAGGTTCCTATGAACTTGAGGACATAAATGATTTTCTAACACAAAATGTGAAAGACTGTGATTTAAAAATAACATGTAACAATAACACCTTAACAACAAAATTGTTTTGTTCTAAGGACGTTCATTTTGAAAGAGAAAATTCGATTGGCTCTATTTTAGGTTTTGGGAAAGAGTTATTAAAAAGCAATATATGGCATGACTCTCACTTTCCTATCAGTATTCTACCGACAACCATAGTACGAATCGAGTGTGATATCGTGAGCGGATCTTTTGTAAACGGAGAACCAAGTCATATTATATATGAATTTGCGCCTAACGTGCCACCAGGCTATAGAATTATAGAAACCCCCAAGAATATTATTTACTTTCCTGTTAATCATACCAGCGTCAACAATATTACTATTAGAATATTAGATGGTGAAAACAATCTAATAAATTTCCGGAAAGAAGAGATACAACTCTATTTGCATCTGAAGAAAAGATGATTGATTTCAATAAAAAGCCTTTACAACCATTAAAACGATCTAGTATCACTCAAGAAATAACGAAAAAAACATCTCATCATAGAAAACTAACAAAAGAAAATAAAAAAATTCTAAAATTATTAAAAATTATAAAATGAACATTTTAAACATATCAGAACCTTTAACAAACGATAATAGAATAGAAAATTACCAGTTTCATTCGTATAAACCATATATCACTAGCTACAACAATAATGATGAAATCCGCATACCAGTTAATCAACAAGATCTTTACCTTTTGCCTTCTGAAAGTTCACTTTATATCGAAGGGTCACTGAAGGTCATTAGCAGTGTCAACAAAGAAGTAATGCCATCCGTGAATTTTACAAATAATGCATTTCTATTCCTTTTCCAAGATATTCGATATGAGTTAAACGGAGTCGAGATAGACAGGGTAAGAAATGTGGGTCTCACAACAACTATGAAGTCTTTCTTGTCACTGAGTGAGTTTGAAAACAAAGCTAGCAAGAATTGGGGGTGGGGTATTGATAGTAATAAGGTTAAAGGAGAAACTTTTTCAGCTAATATCCCACTAAACAAAATTTTAGGGTTTGCTGAAGACTATAAGAAAATAATGATCAATTGTAAACATGAACTAGTTCTTTTAAGAAGTAATACTAATTTTAATTCCATGAAACTCAGCACTAACGAAGTTCTAGAAAAGTTTGATATTACGAAAATCCTGTGGCGAATTCCACACATCAAGGTATCAGACAGAGAAAGAATCAACCTACTAAAATATTTGGAAAAAGATAGGTCTATCAATATCTCGTTTAGAAATTGGGATCTGTATGAATACCCACTCTTACCAAAAACTACTATACATACATGGGCGATAAAGACTTCTTCACAATTAGAAAAACCTCGGTATGTTATAATAGGATTACAAACCAATCGCAAAAATAATGGATCAGTTGATGCTTCTCTATTCGATCACTGTAATCTACGTGATGTTAAAGTATTACTTAACTCTGTCTATTATCCATATGAGAGTTTAAACACAGATTTCAAATATGATAAGTTTTCTTTAATATATGTTCAGTTCAAAATTTTTATTGACCATAAAATCATACATATTACTTAGTCAACGTCAATATAATATTAATATTTTTGTATACTACCGCCCGTTCGGAAGTTGTGGGCTGAAGTTGTGGGAAAAAGGGCAAGAAACCTCCCCCGTACCTCTTTTTAAAATATCAGAGCCTTAAAAATACAATGTTATGTATTTCTACTTAAGTCTAAGGAAATACACCGAGGAGAGACGTACTGACTCAGTCCATCGCCCCTCTTTGGATTTCTGTGCGCTGAGATGGTAAAGACCATGCAGTTTTGTCATCTAAATATTCTTTTACACTGTAATAAGACTTCTTCAATAGGCCGTTTTTGACATAGTTTTTGAACCTCCTTTCTGGTAGGTCCGTTGCTTCATTAGGTATTTTATTATAAAAACTAACACATACTCCCATAAAAGAGTGAGCAACCTTACTGAGTCTGAACGCGGGCATAGCAATCTTATTTCTATTTCTAGTGCTAATACTATGATTATGACCTAAAGTCTTAAATAAAATTATAATAAATGTTTTTTCTGGTATACATGATATTTTCATAAATGTATTGACAGGTAACAGTAAGTATATTGATATTTTTGAATTTGTCCCTTAGTGATTGCCTAGCATCTAGTTGATAGATAGCCCGAATGGCCCTTTTTTGTAAGACAAATATTGTGTTTATATCTGCCGCTCTCCCCCAAAGCAGTATTCTGTAAGACATAATACTATGGAAATAACTAAAGTAAACCAATCTGGCAGTTCCTACATCTGTGATGTGTCTGATTTGCCTGACCGCATAAGCAGCTGAGCTAAGTCTTCGTGAGAGACTAGTTACATGAGGACCCCATTGAAGTTTCGAGTCTATAGTGATTCCAAGGAAAATTGTTTCTTCAACGATCCTAAATTTAATGATTTGAAATGTAAAAATCATAAAAAAATATGTGCATTGAAACATGTAATACTCTTAAGAAATTGGATCAAGGAACATAAATCAAATAAAGACCTGTTTTAAACAAACTATCTGATTTTAATTCACTTATTCTATATATGCACCTACTAAAAAACTACTTCTTACAGGAAAAATAAAGAACAAAAATTATAATTTAATATAAATTAATTTATTTTCAAATGATTCCACAACAAATAAAGTACGGATTCACGTCACATATAATAACAAAATATTATTTATACAAAATTATTTTATTATAATTACAATACAGACTTAAAAAAATATCAAATTTAGTATTGATCACTAATTGTTTTTGAATTTTTTTTTATTACATTTTCAGTCATATCTAAAATATCATCAATATGTTCCACAACAATATGTTGTGCCTTCAAATAAGGGTCTTCAGTGGTTTCATCCATAAGGTCGTACACCTCAATTTTTATGAGCCGCAACCCTTTTCGCGCCTTCTTACTCATCACATACGATCCTTCAAAGTCTGAACCCCTCTTCTTTGACCCTTTCTTCACATTGTTGATTGTTAGTGGTGCTGGCGGAGTTGGTGGACTGTAAGCTGAGATTGGGGGTGGTGGAGAAAATGCGTGTTGGACTTTTTCTACGTCACTGTTATCAAACCCTTCCAAGATGTTTTGCACGTAGTAATGCGGGTTATTCATGTCTGATGACATCTTCTGAAAAAAAAAAACAAGTATAATGGACAGAAATTACATAAAACTTTGACGAAATCAAAAATAAAATCAGATAAATAAATTAAAACATACCATATAAGTTGTAGGGATTCGTGTGTGACCTCGTTCACTATTTGTTGTGGAATGACACATGCTCTTGGCGAGTTTAGCAGCAGTGAGGAGAGGGGAGGGTTATATTTCCGCTAAGTTCATAGGTAATAAGTTTTGTAATTTAATCTGGTACTTACTTGCCACCAACTACGTCAGCATCACATTCAATAGTATAGAGACATGTTGGAACAAGTTAGCCTGTATACTACGTGTGTTACACCAAACATGCAAACCTTTTCAACTCAAGTCGACAAGCTATAACAAGTTAAACCATGTTTTTATGTCCTGTGTGCCTAGATTGTGGTTGTAAGAGGTTTTTTTTTTGGTGTTACACTCGCCTGCGTCTAAAAGTATAGTACATGCAAGTCATATTGATGTTTTTATCCCGCTTACATACTGTGTATACTTTTAAATGTATGCGAGCGTATATAAGTATATAATTAAAACACGGGTTATACTGTTAGAACTAAAGCTTTATTTTTGAAATTAACTTCAAAATTACAGTTTGTAATAGAAATATAGTTTGTTTTTACAGATTGTTTTTACTACAGATAGTGGTTATTACTTTAAAACAGAGATTTGTAATGACCCCATGCCCTTGTTTCTATTTTATTCCTTAAAACTATTCGTTTGTCGTCGTTGGATGACAACGCTACTTTATTGAGTTGCTTAGTAAATATTTGGTGTCGCAATGACTTGAAAAATACGTTTTTTCTACGTATAATTTCACCAGTTCTTAAAACTCTCTTGTAATCTGAGAAATTCAAACTACGAATCGCTGGTTTCTGAATTCCCTTTGCCTTTTTAATTACCCCAGTTTTAGACTTAATACAGTACAGCTTGGATCGCAAACCTATAAATTCATCAATATTTTGACCACCTAGCTCATCTTTGAATAACCCTGGAACTTTCTTGTTTCTTGGTTGTATACCATAAACATTATCCATAGGATAGTTACTTGTGTCAAAATATTGATGGAAATACAATTTAATATCATTATACACCGTGACTTTTAAGACACTCTAAAGCCGAAGCCTGGTTGGTAAAGACAGCCTACACTATTGAGTGGTGGTAAAAATTTCCAAATCGGGTGAAAAAAAACTCGAAAATTGAGTCACCTTTTAGTTGCTCCAATCTGCGAGAAAACACAGCCGCGCGCGCAGTGGTGATGGCGGCGCAGCGCACCCTTCAGTGAGTAAGGTCACCGCACCCACGTCACATCAGCTGAGCTGCGCCAGAGCGCAAGCTTGCGAGTGTAAAGCCTTGTTCGTAGTCATTACATTTTGACTTTTCTCGGTTTGAAAACATTTTGGGGAAGCACGACTCACATGCGTCACGCACGGATAATCGGAAGCGAGCAACTGCGGCGGAACTCAAAGAAATGGGGCGGGGTATGCGCGTGGGCACGGGGTCGTTTGGTCTGTGATTGGTCAGCGGCATCTTGTGTCATTGCCGACACACAGTACACTCGGCTCACTCGACTGCGGCGGAGGTCAAAGAAAGGGAGCGGCGTGGACACAAAGGCAGCGGCATCTTGTGTTATTGCCGACACAGAAGACTACTCTACGATGGTTCATCATGGTATCGCGATTATTAAATTGTATTGATATTTAGTCGAGATTAAATTACAAATAAAGTGCTCCAATTTGAAAATTAATAGTGCCATTTGATAGTGCTTTTTGTATAGATAAACCATGTTTCGGCTTTAGAGTGTCTTAAAAGTCACGGTGTATACATCTTCAGTATGTATAGAATATAAAAAAACTGTCAGTATCTGTATAACAAAGTCTAATTTTCTCCTTATAGAATGGTTTCATAACAGAGTAATGAAAATCATACATGTGTGATTTAGAGAGTTCCAATACCGTAAAACCTATGTAAATAGGTTTATCTAATACAACACTTTCAGTTTTCATCTGGACCGCAACAAAATTTTCGGAAAAAACAGACACGCTATGAAAATTTGGTTTTGCTATCAATAGATCCGCGGTGTACCATCTTTTGGTTTTATGGGTGTTATCACTCCATTTACTTATTAATTTTATATTTACACGTTTTTCTACGTTTTCCAAAGTTTTTCCGAAAATGCTGTTGTTCAATAATTTAAAGAAATCTTGTTCAAACAGCGATTTCGCAGTTTGACGAAGAGAGGTATTTAAATCTATATATTGTTTAAGGAACTGGCTCTGTTTGAATTTAATCACACGGTGAATCTGTTTCAAAATCAGTCCATGTTTAATACAAGTTTGTAAATGGATGTAATGAATTACATATCTAAATTTGTCATATAAATTAGGTATTAATTTTCCTGTTTTGGAACCAGGGGGGGTAAAATTTTGAGCACAAAATGGTAGATCATTATGCGAATCGTGTAAATGTTCTGGATACTCCAAATCAACCTCTAAAATATAACCAAATTGAGAATCGATAGGTATTTGCAAAATTTTAAGCCGATCGATGTCTTGTTTATCCATAAGTTTAAAATCTGAACACGGCAACGGACCTATCATTGAATAACCGTATAGGTTGTTAGCATCTACGTAGAGTAGATGATTAGTTTCAATATTTGGGTTATGATTTGGTAAATATTTATTGTTGGCTTTGGCGTAACGGTTAGTACATAAACAAATACCACCCCTTATTCCACTTTGTATCATTCTATAGATTTCCAAATCTGTTATCAGTTCCAGTTTAACTCCTGTTTTTAGTAACATAGCATCAAAACTAAGACTTGGTGCTGTTATATAATATGCTGGATCTAATTTATAGTTTTCAATACATGCCTTTCGAAATTTTTCGAAAATGTCAGATAACAAGATAACATCTGATTTTAAATAAAGGTCAGTATACTCTCCTAAGATTGATATACCGAAAGTCTTCCACACTCGTTTTGCATGCTCATAGTCCGATTCAGAAATGTGATCATTAGTCAAGCTACTAAAATTTTTTTTTTTATCAGGTAAACAAGTTTCATTGTATGATTTCCATCCTGTAACATATTCATAAGGGTAAACACCCTTACGTCGCAATAAATCAAAGTACTTGGGTTCAGGATACTGTTTCTTTAGGTGGATAAAGTCTTCATCATCGAGACTTGATGACAACTTGTCTAAACTAGTCGATAAAAAGTTAAAGGAGTCAACGAATCGAACATCAATATAACCACCGTCACCTGTCATAATTTTTTTAGTAAATGACATATACCTTTCTTTATTTTTCGCAATTACTTTGATAGCACCTTTACTTTCCCCTAATTGTTTTATAAATAAGTGACAATCATACCCCGATAGATTATGGAAAAAAACAGGAACAATTTTTTTTTGAGTAAAACGTAGGTTACAGTATGAGTGTGCTGCACCTCGAAACCGTCCTGTTAAGTGACAATGATCTCTGACCTTATCATCCAGTAGTATTTCAGAACAAATATGACAAAACCTTCAAAAGTCTTTGAATCGCTCTCGCTGTATACCATTGAGATTTTCTGATTTAATATTGAGTTAATTTGTAAAGCATCATGCTTCAGGTATTCTATAAATACCTGAGCGCTATTCGGTCCGCGATATGATCTATACTTATTAAGATTGGAGTCATAGGAACAGACAATATAATATGCAAAAGCGGAAGACACATGTTTGCGAGTTGTTGTTGTTGCAATACCACTCTCGTTTGTATCGTTGTAAGGTTCTAGGAAAGATTCAAAGTCGGCATAAATCGCGAGTGGTAAACGCAGCAATCTTTCATAATGGGAAAATTGTGTACAGGTTCCAACATTTGGAAGTCGAGTTGCTACACCACCACAAATGTGAGATTCCAACTTATGACAATCGTTAAAAAAGACAAGACATTCATCACAAAAATATATTTTACGAGAGTTTTTTGTTATTTGTGTATGAAGTAATCTACCCAAATCTTTTATCCAACAATAATGTGATATATTTCCCTTCTCAACATACAGCAAATTAATGTGAAGTTGTCGCTTATTTTTTGTTTTGTAAAGAGGTCCAACAATG
>CAUOQF010000323.1:0-44060 GCA_963457715.1 Argyresthia albistria | reverse complement strand
GTAGGTTTATTAGTAGTCCAGCACATTTAGCCACATATTGGCACGCAAAGAGTTTATTTACAATATTTATTCATGAATGGCAATTACGAACTAACAAAACAATAAAATAAACAGCAGGGTCAATTTAACAAAAAACTAAAATAAATACCTGAGTCAATTAACACAATGTCATATAAAATTTAATTAAATTAATAACAATAACTAACTACCTAACTGATTTGCATTTTACAAAATATTCGTCTAAAGAATAGAATGCTTCTGTAGCGAGCCAAGCAAACAATTTCTTAGCGAAGGATGGTAACGGTTGATCCTGAATAATTTTGGGTACACTATTGTATAGCTGTATTGCCTTATAAGTACAGTTCCGCCTAAATAATTCTAGGCGTGGTCCGGGCAGTTCTAGGGGTCTTTGTGTAGCTGTTCGTCTATTAGTATTATCCCGTTGCTTAAACAGCTCTAAATGATTCCTGACAAACTTACAAGTTTCGAATATGTATAGGCACGGAAATGTTAGTATTTTATGTTCTTTGAAAAGTGGCTTACAAGACTCTCTCCAACCCGTGCCCCATATGGCTCTAATACATTTCTTTTGTGAAATAAATACCTTATTTATAGTGACAGAATTTCCCCATAAAGTTACGCAATATCTGAGTACCGAGCATACATGACTATGGTAGACCATAACAGCAGTGCTACATTTGTAATCAGTCTCAATCGTTTTAGAGCAAATACGAACCTGTTTATCTTTTGACAAGTTATGTCCACCTGAGCTTCCCAGTCACAATGCTCATCTACTGTAAGTCCAAGAAAATTGGTCTGACTGACTTGCTCTATTTTAATATTATTATATTTTATATCTAAATCTATTTTATTACCTAACTTAGCTGAAAATTGCATTAATTTGGTCTTAGTATGACATGCATACCTCTTCACTCAGTCCGGACTGCATACCTCTTCACTCAGTCCGAAACTCCGAACTGAGTGGTATAATGGGGCCAATTCTCTAGGACACACTCACTAAAATTACTTGACAATATTAGCTCCGACGCTCTTACGCGGTTGCCATAGATTCCATTTTCGAACTCAGTTTTGAATTAGTTCATCAGTACATTAAAATAATTCAAAAGTCAGTTTGAAAATGGAGGGCTTGTTTACCGGTTTATTTAAAGAGCGTAATCAGCTCAGGTACATGAGGAGCGTTTCATAAAGGTTTGGCTCTACCTTAACCCCAAAAATAAAGGTTTTACTCAAAGAGCAAAATTATAAAGGTTTTGTTCAATAAATCGGTTTTTAACCTGTAAAACGGGTTTTTTCGAACTCTTTTTGATGTTTGCCGCCAGTGGCCGCCCACCACCAATGTTGCGATTGGAAATTACACAATTTTTATGTTCACTACACTGGTGCTATACGTGCTGCCGTGCCGACACTGCCAGCCGTGTCTTCTTTTGCCACTGGCAACTAACAAACAACAATGGGTAAGTTTTTAGTTTTTTGGTTACATTGACCCTGTAGACGGAATACTGATCCTTCTTATTTTTATCTTTTTAAGCTATAAGTTTGATGATCAATCTCATAAACTCAGAAATCCTTGTTAAATGCTTTACAGAAATAGTGTTTAACATGCTCTATTCAATTTATTCTATCCCTAGTTCTCGAGAATTCCCGGAAAATCCAGCTCGAGAAATGTCGAGAACTAGAGAGAGAAGGTAGGTATAGGTACTTTCGTTTCTGGGCCCTCTTTGTACCAAATTGCATACACAGGTTGTCAGTCTCTGTTGGTATTATTTAATATTTTTATAAAGGACAATGCTACGAATGTATGAAAAAAAACCCAGGCCCGGCGCAAACGAAACTTAACTGAAATAATTGGTATGATTGAGTAATAAAATAATCCATGGGAGACATGATCGAAATCGATGGCTAAATGCGCGAAATTGCTATTCGAATTTTCACAGGAGTCATACTAATATTTTAATAGAACTAACAATACTTTTACCATAATTATATTAAAAATCAGCTCTGATTAGGTCAGTGCAATTGTCACATGTCGTGCTCTGATAAAAAAAAAAACACTCACCTAAAACCATGTCGTTAAGTCAAAGTCCACGGCCCGCGATTTTCAATCTACCCACATCAAGATGAAGGTATGAAAAAACATAAGTATGGAAAATGGGTATGTTCGTCCGTTGGGCGGTTGAGTGGGCATCAATTATTGTACGAATCATACCTTGCCCCTTGCTCCCGTAACTATTAGACCGACGTAATAGTAATAGTAACCTTACGACAAATAGACCGAGTCTACTTAGAACAGAGCGAGAGACATTTACGAGCTCCAGAAAATGTATGAGCGAGACATATGGAAACTTACAGCATGCGATAGTAATAATCACTTCATAGAAGGGCTACCTTACGCTTTTAAACTGCAATATTATATTAATTAAATAAATATTAGTATGACGCCTGTAAAAACTCGAATAGCAATTTCGCGCACTTAGCCATCGATTTCGATCATGTCTCCCTTGGGTTATTTTATTACTCAATTATACCAATTATTTGAGTTAAGTTTCGTTTGCGCCGGGCCTGGGTTTTTTTTAACATTCCTATTTATATTTATTTACAGATCCAGACGTAGAAAATGATACCGAATCGACTCAGGACGATTGTGAAATATCACAATCCCTACTGCCAGCACTGAAAAAGCGTCGTATGTTGAAAACGGTAGATTCAGATGCAGCTCTACCAAATTGCAGCACGCGAGTTATGAAAGGTGATGCTGAGCCTACTGATGAAGATAATCAGTCCCAACCTGACGTAGAACAGCAACAAGAATATACTAGCACATGTAACAGGGATGGAGAAATGAGAACTCGTAAAATTAAATGTACTGATTGTATTGTGGCGTCACCTATCAGGCGATCCACATACTGACATACAAGATGAATGGCGCTAGCAAAAAGGAACTCAGCAGTTGGCAGAAGTCACGACAGATGTCATAGCAGTAAAACAGAACGCACAACAATGCAAAAACAACTGACAATCGATCCTACGTCGCTTTACTGGTGACCCTCGACATTGAACACGCAGCAACCTTTTTCTACCTTCCGAAGACTTCTTCCGCAGCCATCTGAAGACGCATTCCTGCAACCACCTCGGAGCCAACTTCTCATTCATCCTCCCTCATCAGCAGTAGAGCACCTATGGCTTGGCCGTTTCGTTACTTGCATTTTCTAATTTAAGCTCATCTGACGGTAGTGAAACGGCCAAGCCACATATTTTGAGTAAGGTGTTATAGTTTGTGAAGTTAGGGCTGTACAGTTAAGGCGTGTAGAGTTAGAAGCTTGGCTCTACTTGAAATCTGATAACTTTTTATTTCCCTCTTCTTGGCTACATTTTTTACATGAAAAATGTAGCCAAGAAACTCTAAACCCCTTTTTTGTTACACCATATTATCGTCATATTACGGCTTACCTAATTAAACAGTTTTACAATATTTTGGTCGGAGTCCACGTAAGAAAAAAATTGTTGTTTTTTTAACCGACCTCCCAAAGGAGGAGGTTTACAATTCGTCCGGATGTTTTTTTTTTATGGATGTGCCCCGGTAGCGCCTAGACGGATGGACCGATTTGGTTTTTTTTTTGTTTGAAAGGGTTTACCTTCCCATTGGTCCCATTGACACCAGGTCAGGATCTGATGATGTGATCCTGGAGAAATCGAGGGAACTCTTCAAATATTATAGGCAGACCTATAGTGATTTTTGTGTTTTTAATAATAACTCGTGCATTTACTCACGGTAAGCATAATATTGTGATGCGGAACTGCTGATGAAGACCACACATGGCCACCAGATCTGCTCAATACTAGCCACAAATACAATGCGCGGCTGACGGGCAGGCAACGCATAGCCTAAACCGATGGACCTAGAGCCATGAAACTTTGTACAGGGGTTCCTTAGTAGCGTGAGGGGGTGGACTGATATGAGATTTGACAAAATTAATTCCCCAAGGGGGGGGATAAGGGGTTACAGTTTGTATTAAACTCAATCTAATCAAATAGGTTTTATGGAAGTATTTTTTTTCTAAAGTTTACTTTTTGTTTCAATTATAATTATAAACAATGCCAAAAACAAAATAAAAACCAATTAAGTAACTATCAGATTAAGTTAAATAAAAAAAGAAAGGTAATTGCCACTTTTAAAATTCGAGAAAATCTCGAGATTGAGCAAATTTTGACGTCATTTTTAAGCAAAATTAGTTTAATTTCGAATCGTAAAAGTGGACATTATACATATATGTATTTAGTACTAGATATCATATACATATAACAAATTATAGTAATATTGATTTCATTGATTAAATTGTTATGATTTAAATAAATCGTTTTATTTTTCACTTATTTATTATATAGTGTATTATTTCTAAACAACAATATATCCTCTACTATAGAGTCTTTTAACGATAACCTTAAATTATTGAGCACGAATTTAAATGAAGAAAATAGTCTTTCGACGCTGACTTATGTTGGGGGGTGGCTAATGATAATATGTTTGAAAGAAAATATAGTTGTGGGTCACTAACTTTCTTTTTTTCCATAATTCGAGACGAAACACTAGGTTCAATTACTAACGCTTCAAAGTTCAAGTGCAAATTGCACGCGTTTAAACAAGTTGAAACCTGCCCTTCCCCTATCCCCTGCCTGCTCTGCGTGTGTGCGTGCCGTACCTTTCGCAGTTTTGGCTTAAACCGGTTTATTTGGGTTTTTTAACCGCTCTCTTCTCAATTACGCTCCGAGCGAATTTTTTTCTAAAAACCTCTATAAACCTCTATTAACCGGTATTTTTTAAACCGGTTTCAAGCCCTGAATCTATGGCGTCCGCATAAGAGCTGTCAAACTTAATATTGTCAAGTAATTTTAGTCAGTGTAACCTAGAGAATCGACCACAGTGTCATACTAAGTTTTATTCGTTACACTATTCTGCACTAGAGAAACAAGGTTTGGTTGAAGGCCGCGTGAAATTTATTTTTTGTATTGGCTTTTATCGAATGTTAATAGTCTATAAAAACAAAACCATGGAGCGAACAGGTTAAGTGTCATAGTAAAATAAATAGGATTTGTGTGTTCTATCCGAATATTACAGTTTATTTTTTCTATCCGGCACTTTCACTTTTGGCCCAAAATGAATGATCTCGTGTGATTCGTTGACAAGTTTATCAACATTTCCGGACGGTGCGTTTCATGTGCGAGTTGCGCCTCTTGACAGTTTTGCGTGGCTGTGTGTGTCTAAATTTTTAAACGTATTCGCGTGTTGGTAAAACGATGCGCGCCGCGCACTTGTATTTATTGAGTCGCAGGCATCAGCCGTCGTGCTCGCAAAGAGCGACTGGAAAATACATTAATATCCCTCCCTACATAGTCTGTGACTGGACAGCCGCGCGCGGTGCCACTTAGGCGACTTGAGTGGCGTGCCTTATGGTACGAGTGCATTTATGCAATGAATGAAATAGTATTTGTGTGGATGGATATGTCAAAAGGAAATCGGCAACTCTCCATACTAACGAATATCTCGAGCGTATTTCTAATGTCTATTCACAAGAATGGCCGTATTTGACAAATGATTTTATTCATGAGGTCGATACTAAAAGATGTTTTGTTGTTTGAGTTGTTTTATAAAGATATCAGGAAATAGTTCCAGAGAAAAAACGTGCAGGCAAAGAAAAACTCGAACGAAACAATCAAAGATAGTACACATAAACACCATGCAAAGCGTCGGAAACGACCTCCATCTGATGGATCGATTGTCAAGAAAAAATAGATTGATTTTTTTACTCGTAATAATATGAACAATACCTAAGAATAATTTGAATTAATAAAATATATTTTATGTGGCCTGTAATAACTTCCATAATACTATGAAAAAATGTACTGAAATATATTATTTTCTTTGTATAGGTGGATTTCATAGACGCGTTAGGAAGATGAGAAATATTATTTTGCCGATTTCCTTTAGGCTCAATTCACACTAGCGTCGAAACGACGCGACGCGAAATAATTCGCCCCGTTTACGCGCGAATCGGCGCTACCGGATAGTAGAGTACCTACTCAGTCGGTACTGTGCTTCGTCCGATGTCAGCGCCGCTGGCTGACGCGCGAATGCGCAAATCTCTGCGTGCGAACCCGAGCGACCTTTGCAGGCGAAGACGCGCGTCGCTGAGCGTTTTCAAATTTTCGCAACTCAAATTCGAACCGTTTTAACCCTATACTTGGCAGGGAAAAATAATTTAGATTTCTTAGTTTTTGCTCATGAATTTGAGATCTAAGGGTATAAAAGCAAGGAAAAAAATATTTAATAAAAAAACTATATAAGTATTTCAGTTTTTTATTTATTGATTGTGTCCATGAATGCACACTGCCAAGTCGACACACAATATTTCTGTATCTTATAATCAGTGATCGGATATTCGGATGCATATTTACCTATAGTTCAGGGTGTTGGCTAATATGGAATGCACTTTGCTATCGAAAAAAACCTGCTTTAAGTGACCAAAATAATAGTGATAGATAGTGATTAATATGGTACTAACTGTATAAATACCTATGGAAACATATATTTTTTTTTTCCAATTTTATCTGTTTTTTTTTCCAAACACACCCTCTTGTACCCTTACATAAACACATAATTGCATCAGGGATAAAAAAATAACATTAAATAAATATGCATCCGATAAGCTACAATATCGGGATACCTTTTAACAGCGTTTTTTTTTTTGAAATAATTTATATTAAGAAGCCGCTTCCATACTGTTATAGCTAAAAACAAACTAGGTAAATATGCATCCGAATATCCGATCACTGCTTATAATGTTCTGCCAGGCGCAGTGTAGCAAAATAAATTAACGTTTTTTTTTGTAATTTACCTGCTTTAACGTATTTAGTAACAAACATAACATTTAGAATTCTTTATTGAGTCTTAATTATGAAAACAAATCAATTTTGTTAATAGTTTACTGCCTTATTCATGATAATAGGCTCTCTCAGATCTAATGTGGAGCTAGTTTTTATCTCTTTTTCGAGATAGTAGATACCAACTGCGTGTTGGACGTCATTTTTGCTTCCTTGGGTAGTCTAACCCTTCCTACGTGCTTCATGGTGGTATTTTAGGGTAGTGCACAGCGCGTTTTTTAGTAAGACCACATTTTGGTCCTCTTCCATTTTCAAGAATTCGTAACTATTTGAGTCATATATTGTATTTTCGTGCTACCTTCCGGGATAGCCCAGGTCCATTTTCAGGGAAAATTGGGTTTTTGCTGTTGCAGTAGTGAAATTCGTAAAAAATTGAAATTGAATTGAAATTTGGTAAAAAAAAGCAAAAATATGATTGAAGCATAAATGCCACTAAGCGGGCAGTGTGCATTTCCAGATACTTACTGCGAAATAAATCGTATTATAACAGAGTATTGTAGTGGGATATTAACTTATTGTATTATCCACTTCATATTACATTTTTAGTCAAAAAGTACTTCATTATTGCAATATTTTCCTTGCTGCGCGCCGCAGATGCATCTGCTCGGTTCGCCATCTTGCGGTCTACACGTGTTTTTGTGAAGCCAGTAACGCAGTAGTATTTTTCTACTACTGCGTTACTGGCTTCACAAAAACGTGATGCTTCGCGCCGCGTCGTCGTCGCGTTCGCTTCGACTCTGCGCCAGTGTGAATTGATACTGATTTATAGGATTGTACGGAATGTATGTATTTTCTATTTCCGTTTAAAAGTAAACATAGTTAAATAACACAAGTTACATTACAAAGAAATAAAACAAGTTTATATTTATTTTTTGTTTTATTTCAAAGTCAATTACATCATAAATTCTTTTTTATGTGAATTAGTCTACGTACATTCAAGATAGTCGCCAAAACACGCCTAACCTTTATACGAAGATATCTATAGTCTAGTCTATGCTTCAGGGAAATGACGAAAGTATAGGAATTTCGCGATATTGACGATTACGATTATATAAACAGTTTTGTATCCAAATTATAGCAAAATTTTGAATAGTATGTCTGGGAGAGGAACTAAACATACACATCATAATATCTTATCTACAAAATTGCACACATTTATTTACATCAATAAACAAAAATATTTTTGTTAGTACATACAGGTAGCGCCACTCAGCGCCAGGCAGGAGTTTTGAGCGCTGGCTTTGAATGCGTAAGTCACTTTTCACAACTGTTTGGCGGGGGAAGTGAGACGCGACGGGGGCGGTAGCCAGCGCCGGCGCCTGATTGGTTGATAAGTCGATTCCCGTTCCCGCGCACCGAAAGCACGTCTCAAACCTTCTTGAGTCGCATACATATTACCGAACGTTATCTTTCGCCTTCGTAGGGGAAGAAAGATAACGTTGGGTAAGATGCCGAAAAATAAAGTCATAACTAGGTAGGCAAGCAAGAAAAATGGAGTACATAACCTACTCTAGACAAAAGTTGACAATAGAGAAAAGATTATTTGACATAAACTCCATTATTTACATCGACTAATATGTCCGATTATCGCCATCAACAAAATATCAAACAGAAAAAATAGAAGTGAAGAAAGCCCTGAACACCCTTTCCTTCACACTAGCCCTAATAAAATGACGCACTTCAGATTTATGCCGCGAATGCATACGCAGTATAATTAAATAAAAGCGTGTTACCTCTCTTTGTTAACGTAACATGCTGAAACAAAGGTACTGTTGCGAACACTGCTATAATAAAAGATTATTCTTAAAAAAAAAAATACTTTCCAGGGTGCTATGATTTAAGATCGAATCAAGGACCAGAGTATAGGTGTTGTAGGCTATGTTGATGTGACCGAGAACGAAAACGAGACGTAGATGACAGCCAGCGGAATTATGTTCTATTTTGTAGCGACAGCAAAAACTCAACAGAAAATTCAAACACACACAAACAATAATGTCTACTTGTCTAGAACCAATGGTGGGTTTAATTGTATCACGAATAGAATACCTCGATCTCACAATAAGTTATGTTGTCACTCACACGATATAGATATTTTTAATCTTAGGTTAAGAAAATTCAAAATAACACATGATAGCGGCTTTTGCCGAGTGATTTAGTATTAAACTTCTTGTTTTGTATTTTTTTTTGTAAAAACTAAGTGACGGTAGATTTGAGTAGATAGAACTGTATATTTTTTAAGTGTATTTTGTGTTCACCTATAATCGTGTCTACGTACTATATTGATTCCGGCCGTTTTACCAATTACTGCATAATGCTAGGGCCACACTAACGAGAAATGCCATTAATTATCGCGATAATGGACGTTAACCGTAGGTGTAGCCAGTCCATTTTCTTCAAGTAAAATTAATTAAAGCCGTTTTTATCGCCAATCATGGGCATTCACGTTGACCGTATAAAGTGTAGCCACCCACTTTAGCGCGTTAAAAATTATCGCGGTAATAATCGCGATAATGGGCATTGACGTTAGCCGCTAGTGTGGCCCTAGCATAAAGTGGGTGGCTACACTTAACCGCCACTTGAGCTATCGTCTAACGCCAAACGGCAATGTTAATGCCGTTGTAAAATTATCGCGTTAAGTCGTGGCTACACCTACTGTCCGTTCACAGTTATTTTACCTCTGACAGGTGTCATTCTATCCTTTCCTTATGTTGGTGTTCCCGGTCGAGTCGTCCTGTGAAGTTCCAAGCGTTTTTCTATATTATTTGTGATTATTTCATCTGGTATCATGCCGAAAAGGATTCAGAGTAGTGGAAGAAAAATTGTTCTATCAGTGCGTGCTTTTTGTGAAAGAGAAAAAGCAAATAATGGTCCTCTAATCCCATTTGCAAATGTTCGCCAAAGGGTGGCCGCCATGACAGGTGTGTAAAATAGGGATACCAGCTTATAACATTTTACCCAACTTTAGTGGAAACCCTAACTACAAAGGATTTGTTTATTCGTGGTTTTTTATTCCACATTAAAATTAACTGATTTTTTTATATAAAAAGATGAAGTAGATAAAGAAGAACATGAAACAATATATTTTTTTAGTTTTTCGTCCCGCCCGTCCCGTATTGTGATGAAATAATATAGCGGTCTGACTAATACCTTTGTTATCACTAAGGCTTTTTCTCGTTTCAGGCATATCTGAAAAAACCATAAGTACCATCACCAAAGAGGGCGAAGTTGCCGCTTCCACGTCTCAAAAAATTTCCACGCCAAAAAAAAAACGTAACCATGAAAAGAAAATTATATTAGATGAGTTTGATCGGTGCGCGATCCGAAATAAAATACACGAAATGTATACCGTCAGAAAGGAGGTACCGACTTTAGGGAAACTCTTTGCCGAATTAAAAAATGATATAAATTTTCGTGGAGGTCGTACCACATTGTGGAAAATCATCCGAGAAATTGGTTTTCGATTTAAAAAATGTGGGTCAAAGCGAAAAGTACTTATGGAAAGGCATGATATTGTTGCCTGGAGATACAGGTACATTAGCACTTTAATACAAAATCGCGATGTAGGCAGACCTGTCGTGTTCTTGGACGAGACCTATATTAATAAGTTCTACACAGTAAATAAATGTTGGCAAATAGATGATGAAGAAGGTGTCTTAAAAAACGATTCTGCTGGTGCGCGATGGATAATTGTTCATGCGGGTGGAGAAATGGGATTTATTCCAAACTCTTTATTAATATTTAAATCCCAGTCGAAATCAGGTGACTACCATGATGACATGAATAAGACAAATTTCATGAAGTGGCTGGAGGAAAAACTGATTCCTAATTTGCCGCCGAACAGTCTAATAGTTATGGACAATGCCCCTTATCATACAGTCAAGTTAAACAAGGCACCAACATCAAGCTCTACCAAAGCAGAAATGCAAATCTGGATCAAAAATAAGGGGTTATCCTATCTGCCTACCATGATCAAAGCTCAACTATATGAAATTATAAAAGAGCATAAAGAAGCTCCAATATATGAAGCTGATCAAATGCTTGAAGCTCATGGCCACAAAGTAGCTAGGTTACCGCCATACCATTGTGAGCTCAATGCGATTGAGTTTATGTGGAGTCTCGCCAAAAGGCGAGTAGCTAATAAAAATGTAGGACAAGATGCCAACGAAATTTTGAAATTAACTGAAGAAGCCTTTCAATCTATCACTGCAGAAGACTGGCGAAAACAGTGCGAACATGTGCGTCACATTGAAGACAAGTTTCGTGAAAGAGATGGCTGTATAGACGCCGAAATGGACAGGTTCATTATAGAAGTCAACGACGAGTCTGATACAGAATCTGACAGCAGTAGCGAAGATTCAAGTTCATCAGATTGTGATGATCCAGCATTGGCAATCCGCATAGATCATTCTTATTCTAAATAAATATTGGAAATCAAATTGCAGTTGTTATTTCTATTTAATCATAATAATCATAGTATGTAAAATATACCGTTGTCTATCTATCAAATAGACACGAGGTAATCTTTGGTAAGCAAATTTTAATACAATTGAGCAGATTAGTTATGGAAATTAATTTAAATGCGATCGACCGTGCCGTTATCTAATGTTATTAAGTACAACCATAGCTTTGAAAATTATAATACTATTAATGCAGGCAAGAAATCCGTTTTGGTATCTAAGTAAAAAATTACAATCTTCATATTTTGTATCGGGAATCATAGAAGCTAAATATAGCAACACAATGCTCAGGTAGGCCAACTTAACAGCTAGAGGTAAAATAACTGTGAACGGACTGTACCGCGGTTAACGTCCATTAACGCGATAATTAATGGCATTTCTCGTTAGTGTGGCCCTAGCATTAGCGCGTTAAAAATTATCGCGGTAATAATCGCGATAATGGGCATTGACGTTAGCCGCTAGTGTGGCCCTAGCATAACGAGATTACGACAGGGGGTCAATGCTGCTAGTACGATGACAGCTCAGTGACAGACAGTGACGCAATTGTATTTTTAGGGTACCGTACCCGAAGGGTGCCAAACGGGACCCTATTACTGAGACTTCGCTGTCCGTCTGTCCGTCCGTCCGTCCTGTCTGTCACCGGGTCCGTCTGCACGAACCGTAATAGCTAGAAAGCTGAAATTTTCACAGAATGTGTATATCTGTTGCCGCACCAACCACAAATACTGAAATACGAGAGATATTGCAAATTAAAGGGGGCCCCGATACAAGAGACGTGTTTAGATACACTTACGCATTTCAAAATGGAGATCTTGACTGAAACTGTTTATTTATTGTCATAGCAACCATGTCATAGACACATTTACTACATTACTACACATTTAAATATGATAGCATATTTCGCGTCAACCCACATGGTTGTGGTTAGCCGGTGCGGTATGATGTAGACTCTCAATCCGGAGGTCGTCGGTTCAAATCTCGTGAAGGCATAAACTTTCTTTTTGTTTATTTTTTTATTGTTTTGAGTGCTTTTGATTTGTTGTACGATGGTACGGTACCCTTCGTGTGCGATACCGACCCGCACTTAACCGATTTTTTATTTCCATTTTTGTGTTGAGTGTAAGACCATTTGTTTGTAATTAAATTCTCGATCGATGGGCATATTTTTTATAGGTGTACGTACACGTATTGTTTGCTGTAATCTATTATAATCAGTGATCGGAATAGGCAGAGCTAATGTGCCTAAAGTTTGTGGAACGGGTTCCCTAGGAACAGGGGCGAAAAGTGGAGTCGTCATCAATCAATTCAACTTTTATTTTTTGGGACAATAATTGTATCCCAACTTTGGGGAAAAGTTTGAATGCATTAAAATACACGTTCTAAGATAGTTTTTTGAGAATATAAATGTAATAAAGAACATCGATGTAATTTACTCTTTTATTCTTACATATTTAACTTGACTTCTCTCAAAAACCCTACTATTTACGACATTTTTACAAAGAATAGTTTTCTTTCTTTCTTTTGACGGTCTTTCGAAACTTATAATAAAAGACTGATAGATATCTTCGCAAACTCACTTCCTAGCTATAAACGACAAATTAAAGAAATCCTTTTTAAGTAAGTAGGTAATTTAAATACAAACATGCTCGAATATTTTCACAACACTTTAATTGTATTGATTAATGGTACTCCAGGTCTTTAAGTAAATAATCCAATCAATCCATGTTTTGTAAGTGACTGTTACCTGAATAAAAGGTTATTGTTTGTAATTCAATTCCCGGTCGATGGACACACGTTTTATACGTGTACACGACAAATGCAACATTTTAGGGAATTTTAACTTTAACCCAGAAAGATGTATTCTTTATTAGGTACATATTCTCTCAAAAAACTATCTTAGCACGAACATGTATTTTGTCCCTTCTGCTCGTTCTCCTGGCCGGAAAAGAAAAATATTTGACATTATAATTAGGGGAAGTTATACTTTCTTCCCTTACAATACAATAGATGTTTTCAGACGTCTTCGTGTCACCTGTCATGCACCCTATGGGGGGTGTCTTAAAGGTAGTGAGGGGGTTCAAACTTTGCCCCAAAATTTGGATAAAAGATCTTTATCAACTCTCATGTCATAAGGTTCGAATTACAAACTTGAAATTGAATGAATAACGACGTACTTTATATAGGTACCTACGCAATACAGTAATCAAATAAAAAAAATAAAAACACTAAATTCTGTCACGCAAATATTATATTGCTTCTCAAGGCGATAAAACAGATGTAGGAAACTACAGACCAATTAGTCTACATATTTACAAAATATTTATAAAGGTCTTAGATACTTAATCGTATTGCTGGACATCTAGACTCCCACCAACCACCAGAAGAGACAGGTTTCCGCCCTGGCTTTTCAACCACCGACCACCTCCATACCATCAATCAAATTATCGAGATTCCAACAAACCTCTATACCTAGGGTTTGTTGACTACTCCAAAGCATTCGACAGCCTTAATCACAGATCCATTTTTACATCACTCCAAACACAAAATGCCCACCCTTCATTCATACATACAAATATTAGAGACAGTTGGTAGGTATATCATGACAGTACTGCATATAAAGATGCATTTGGTGGTGGTTAATATAACGTAAAGCCGTTTAAAGCAGCACGTTATTCACTTGTAACGAAAAGCGTGTGCTATTAATCGAATCAGATAGAGCTACGTTATCATAACGAAACGGACCGACGCTGTACGCGCTGCGCTGCTAGCGCCAGCGGACTTTTTGTAGCATTACGTTAAAAAAAGCACAGCGCACTGCGCTGTTAGCGCCAGCGGACTTTTTGTAGCATTACGTTATAAAAAGCACAGCGCAGCGTGATCAGTCGACCGGTCACTCGCGACCGCGCTGGACGTTGAGTGATTCGACGATCGATCGACGCGTTCGTTTCGATAACGTAGCGTGTAAATAAGCAGGCTACAAAAAAATAGCATATTCCATGTAGCCTGTTATCAAAAATTAGCCGTTATGACCACCACTGATTTGGACCATCGTTTTCCATAGACCGGGGAGTGAAACAGGGAGATCCGTTATCTCCGAAACTCTTCACCTGCACCCTAGAAGAAGTGTCCATCGTTTTCCATAGACCGGGGAGTGAAACAGGGAGATCCGTTATCTCCGAAACTCTTCACCTGCACCCTAGAAGAAGTGTCCATCGTTTTCCATAGACCGGGGAGTGAAACAGGGAGATCCGTTATCTCCGAAACTCTTCACCTGCACCCTAGAACAAGTGTTCAAGAAGCCGGCGGTCCCTTGGGCGGACAAGGGCATTGATGTCGCCGACGACATTGTTCTATTCGCGCCAAGGGCACCCGAACTGCAGCAAATGCTACAAGAACTCAGCACAGCGAGCCTTGAGGTTGGACTGATGATCAATCGGTCAAAAACCCAAGTCATGACCAATAGCAACAAACGTAGGGTCGAGGTAGATGGGCAGGAGATACAATATGTCGACGAGTATACCTACTTGGGACAGATAGATCCTTCGAAAACAGGCAAGACATGGAAATTGAGAAAAGAGTCTCAAATGCCTGGAAGAGCTTCTGGTCCATGAAGGAACTATTGAAAGGGTACCCTTCCTATTACTTTAAAACGTAAGCTCGTCGATATGTGTATCCTGCCTATCCTAACCTACGGTGCTCAGACTTGGTTACTGACTGAATAGCAGAAGTCCAAACTCAAGGTTTGCCAGCGAGCCATAGAGCGCAGCATTATGAATGTTCGTAGGACGGACCACGTCAGGAATACGACGTTGCGCTCCATGACTGGCATTGCTGACGTTGGAGTGCAGACCGCCAAGCTGAAGTGGAACTGGGCCGGCCATGTCTGCCGCATGCACCCAGAAAGATGGGCGAGCATCGTCACTGACTGGGTGCCACAAGACGGACACCGGCGTAGGGGCAGGCCAAGGAGATGGCGGGATGACCTCGATAAGTTTCTGCCACGTACGTAGCCCAGGATAGGGAATTGTGGGTGCAGCATAGGGAGCCCTTTGCCCAGCAGTGGGACACTTAACGGCTACATAAAAAAAACACTAATTCTCGAACAAAACTATAACTTTTTTTCCATAACGATACAGCTCTACTTTTTATGAGAAAGGCAAGGATCTTGAAACCGTACAGCCAAGGTGTTTGATAGTCTGTATAGTTGGAAAGAACAGCCACTCAGTGTTTGATAAGTATACTAATACAGGAGGCAGGAAGATTTAAACAAAGAGGTTCATTGATCTGAGGTTTGATAGTGTGGCCCATGCTCCGCGCATGCGCTGTGTGTGATATGCTGGGTTTTGGTGGCAACAAAACGTCAACGTGACGTGACAACGTTTTGTTGTGTCCAAGCAAGCACTGATTTATGTGGAAATATTATTGTTTTAACTTTGATTTTTGTAGGAGAGACACTTAAGTATGAGAGTAGATAAAGTAGTGTGTGGCGTGTTTTAATACCCCTCATTATGCAACAGTTTCATAAACTACTATTATAGACGTATAATATATGGTAATAAAAAACTGAAACTGAACTAAAAGTATTGCCCCAAAAAATAAAAGTTGAATTGATTGATCACGACTTCACTTTTCACCTCTGTTCCACAAACTTTAGGCATAGCTCTGCCTATTCCGATCACTGGTTATAATTCATTCATTTGTTCATCAATAACATTTTTTGCAGTCAGTACATTGTGCAAAACCATTCACATCAAAATAGGTTACGATGCCTATACTTGTCAACATGAGCCCACGAGGCAAACGAGATCAAACTCGATGGGGTTGAGTGCGTCGTCTTATAAGTTTCCAATATGCATTGTCATCCGATTTACATAAAATAATACGTCTTTAACTTCTAAATTTAATTACAGGCACCGGGACAAATGAATAAAAGCTTTTACAAAATATAGCCCTGCCCGCCTGCCTCTTGCCGAAACAACAGACAAGCCCGAAGCGCATGCCAAAAATAATGTACTTATTTATTTTTCTTTTTAGATGACTTTGTTAAAAGGGCTGCCTCCCTTTTAATCCCTACTATCCCTACTTTGAATCCCTAATCTGCATTTTACTGAAATCAACAAGAGCTGGAGCAATACAATTTGTATCTAAAATTCTAATGATAGATAATGATAACTAATTATTACATAGTCCATTTTAAAACATTATAGCTAAGAATCCGGTATTTGACTGAATTAACGGCAATTATTTTTTACATGAAATTGTGGTAATAAAATATATCTGCTGGAAATATAAACTGATATTACGTGCGAGTATTTTTGGACTACTCAGGCTGGATTTTAACAACAAAAAGTAATGCGAAAATAACTATTCCGGGGTTAATTTGTATGACAATGACAGTTCAAAATGAGGTCATCTAAGAGCGAATTTTACCAACTAAGATTAACTTTTTACTCGAGAGTATCTTCTACTTTTTTTATGAATTTATTAGTCAAATACCGTATTCATACTAGCACTTTTCTTAAACTGTAACTATTATTAAATCCGCTGTAATTGTCCTAACATAATTATGTAAATCTATCTACATAATGGTCGTGGTCTTCATAAAGTTACCCAATGATTATTTTTTACTCTAAAAATGTTATCTTCTGCTGTTCGTTAAGTGCACTTTATAAAGACTCACTGTATAGGAAAACTAAGCCTTACACACACCTTATAATAATCGGAAACCAGTCGTCCAAGTTAAAGATAATATGTAAACGTTATTTTAAATAAAAAGGTATGTAAACCTATTATAAAATTAAAATGCCATATTTACTTTTTCAACCAATAAAAATATAAAGTATACCCTACATTGGGTAAACGAATAAGTTTATAAAATACAAAAACTAATGAATATTTTCATAGAAAATTATTTATGATATTTATTTTTGCCTTCTTTTTAAGATCATGTTGTGAAGTTCTTGAACTGTGAGTACATGATAGTCTGACGTCATCTGCATTGTACTTTGTTTACACCAAGTATGAAGACATCGCAGACATGTTCTCAACATCTTGTAATCATTCAGACTTCAAGGTTAAACTGATAATGGCAGTTTGAGAGCCGACATTTTCAAGAAATTATAATATGTGACCCAGACTTTTAAATTGAAACACGTCAATTCACAAAATAAACTACACACATGAATATGATGGGCGATTATTCAGCATCGTCGTAGCGGACTCTGGAAAAAAATGACACCATTAATTAATTGTGTTTAGTTCCAACGCATATAGCGGGCATGCATGCATGCGCCATGTTTTTTATTTATTTTTTTACTTGTTTCTTTTAGACAGGTAGTTTGCTGTCTAAAAGAAATAAGTAACTCACACTTTTAGGTGACAGAACACCGCAAAAAATATACAAATTCCTCTGTTACAGGAATATAATTTTTCGTTTTGTTGTTCAACTGAAGGCCCATGCTGTGTTTAGTTGTCGTCAGGTTTTGATGGCCAGTTTCTAACATTAGACTATATAGATATGCGTGTGGGTGTATGTTTACCTCTGACTCTGGCCACGTCGTTTGCTCAGCCGCCGTCCTGTGGAGCGCTGCGCCAGGGTGAACCGCTTGGCCTTCTCCGGAGCGACGCGGAGCTCCTTGGAGCCCACGCTGCGAGCTGATTCAACCTACGCCAGGACAATGGGAATGTTATAGTGCTTATACGCAACGCACAACGACATGTACACATTTATGAGCTATGTATTGTCCTTATATGTATGAGTGTACCTACAACCAAGTATTGATCATCATCATCAGGTTGTTTCCACAGTCATCTACTCTCTTTTTATAGAAAACTCATACATCAGTTCCCAAAATGATCCAAGGTTTTATTATTTAAATATTTTTCTCGATTTCGAGTCTCATTATCACCCACGGTAGCGAGGCGCAGTCAGGCGAATGCATTTAAAAGGTTATGGTGTAATCTCTTTGTGTCAATCACCGGTTAACTCCTCCTCCTCTCCTAGTAGTAACTCCTAGTAATAGGTACTCAATTATAACCTTTATTAACATTAGTAGTCCAGTGGAACACCCATGAAGTACCAGGGCAACAGACTATTGCAGGAGGTTATTCATTTATATTTAGAATTGCGTTTATTGCTTCCATAAATTCACATTTGCTCTTAAATCAAGATACAATTTATGGACCCTTTCCATAGGGCACTGCAACAGTAGAGAGGTATATAATACTAATGGCTAGGTATTTTAAAATATTAATTATTGAGGTATATTTATGTGAGGGTGTGTACGTGTATGTGAGGGTGTGTGATTGTGTGTGTGTGTGTGTAATTGTGATGTACATGCATTTATTTATAAGTTAGTATTTTGTATACAAATATATCTGTGTTTGAGTGTGATTTTAAGTTATTTATTTATCTTAAATGATGTGTCTATTAAATATTCATTAATACTGCAATATGTAGTTTAAAAAGAGTATGTAAGTAATTTTATTTAAATAAAAGTACACGTTTTAGATATGACTTTTGAACTTTAAGAATTAACTTCCTACAACAGTCTGTTGCCCTGGTTGGTACTTTATAGAAAGTTGAAAAGACGAAGAGTGACGACCAGCTAAAATCCAAAAAATATTTCTACTATAGAATACAGCACTATGGGGGTGTGGTTCAGTCCCACCCTTCCTCTAGTCTAGGGGGTGGGTCCGCACCGCAGTGATTGTGCAGGTGTACCGACACAGCCTGGGCGAAGGCACTTTTACCGTGTATTTGAAGCAAATCTTAGGATTTATAAAGTTAATGGTAGAAAAGCATTAAATAAACGACTATAAAAAAATCGAGATTTTACCAAGTAATAGTGGTAAAAGCCCGAAATAAACGAAGATAACAAATCTTTTCGGGCTTTTACCACAAGTAACAGTAAATACTCAGGTATTTACCGGTAAATTCTAGGGTTTACCGTAGTTCAGGCTTTTCCAGTAACAACTATAACAATACTTTTCGGACTTATACCACAGCTAGTTGGTAAATGTTAGGATTTACCATAGTTCGGGCTGTTACAGTAACAAACTTTTCGAGCTTTTACCACATCTAGTGCGTAAATCTTAGGATTTACCGAGTGAATGGTGGTAAGAACCCGAAATAAATGAAGATAACAAAACTTTTCTGGCTTTTACCACAGCTAGTTGGTAAATCTAAGGATTTACTGTAGTTCGGGCTTTTACAGTAACATACACATAAATCAAACTGTTAAAAGTGGGTTGATCTTAGTTTCTAATTACCAGGGATCGGATCGAAGGTGTGAATTTACCTAAAGTTTGTAGTCGGACATAACAAGGAGCAGTTACAACCACTTGAGTTGAACCGGTTTGAATTTAACCTGTTAAATTTCGGGTTTTTGTCTAACCAGTTAATTCTTGTTTTTATTAGTTTTACATGTTCCTTACATTTGAAACACGGAACTATAAACATTTTCAAACTGCTGATACCCAAAAAAATCATAACTTTTTTATTTTTCAATTTTTCGTAAAAATGACTGAGTATTGTAGACATAGACATAGACATCATTTATTGATAATATTAATTACTTTACATCATTCAAGCGAGGTAAATAAAACATTCATACAGATTGTAATTGAAAGGTGCAGTCATTTTTTCAACTCAACTAAGTGGTTGTAACTGCTCCTTGTCATGTCCGACTACAAACTTTAGGTAAATTCACACCTTCGATCCGATCCCTGCTAATTACTATTGAAATGCTTGATAAGGTTCAACAACGTCGATCGATTTACTTTGACCAGGTTCCATCACATTCTTATTGCACGCGGATTATACATATCTATATATATAAAAATGAATTGCTGTTCGTTAGTCTCACTAAAACTCGAGAACGGCTGAACGGATTTATCTTATCTTAGTCTTGAAATGTTCGTGGAGGTCTAGGGAAGGTTTAAAAGGCGAGAAAAAATCGAATAGTTTCCGGGAAAACCCTAAAAACAGCCCTTTTCTATTTCCCATACAAACGTTTTCTAGAGTCAATTTGAACTTTATTGCTATTCAATAAAGTTCATATTAAATTGAGGCAGTACGAAGTCTGCCGGGTCAGCTAGTAATAAATAAATAAGGTTCATATATGCACCTTCATTATAAGGTATTTGATGGTAAACAATTACGTAATAGAAATCGATCGTGACGTGAAACGTCAAATATTTGATACTTGGGTTGTTTCACGACTGTACCTTCATTACCTTGCTTACGAGTATGTCTCATGGATGAGAATGGAACCAATTTTAATAAGTAGGTACTTATTTATTTTATTTTCTGTGGATTACTTTGGGAAGCACGCTTGGATGAATCTGGGAACGACTCCATCATCAATGTTGTGAATGGAAACTATAGCCTTCATAGTTTTATTACTATGGTGATGCGCCATTACGACTTTCTGAAAGTATTGAACAAACTACACATTCTCTCCAATATAATTATACATATTAAGGGGCGATCTTTCAAGACCCAGATAAATAGTCAGATAACTTTATTGTCAAATTCCTCAGTTACACAGACAGATAAACACTATCTGAGGAGTAAGTCAGAAATGCCATAATGCCAATGAAATAAATAGATATTATGTTAATCAAAGAGGATAAGATGTTAACTATGCCTTTTCTGTCTAGCTAGATAACTGAATTAAATGATATTGGTACCTTTGACATGAACTTCTTGATCAGGTCTGAACAGTTGAGATGTTCCTCTGGCTCCCATGAGTCAAACTTGGTAGACCATCCCTTCCAGTGAATGAGGAACTCGCGAGAGCCATTCTTCTTGTGGTGGACTTCTAAGATACGGTCAACCTGGAGCGTAAAGAACCTAGCATTTATCACATCCCTTGTTTATCAAAGAAGCTTTATCATAATGAGCAGTGTGTCCAATGTGGTCTTATAATAAATTAATGCTGTTTGATGTGATATCAGTGTTGTTCTCTTCAATATTAGTATAGTTGACCGAGCGAGCGAAGCTTCTCCGTTTCAGGATTGGGCAAAAATGCTTTCGTATGTTTGTTTGTTTGTTTTCCTGTTCTCCTATACAGGGCGCATTTCTCAACCGATTCGAGTGAAATTTTGTGAGTAGGTTGAACAAATAAATACTAGTGGCTCTGTGAGCTGTAGACCTCGCGAGTATGTCGGTGGGAAAGCTGAACTGCTAACACACATAAAAAAAATAACCCAAATAATTTTCTTTCAATAACACATACAAACTTATGAATGTACCTGGTTACGTACATGCAGTATGAAAGTAGCCGCACCAATAACTTTGTAAACTACATTTCGCGATCTTTAATACAACCTATTGACTTTTTACTAAAATTATATAGTCTGTTTCACTCTCATGGTTTTTACGAATCCAACGACACCTCATTTGTTAATATCCATCGAGCCGTTTGGGTTGTAGCGATTTTTTTACATTTTAAAACTCCATATCTCCGCCATTTTGAAAAAAAACAAAAAACTGGCTCGAGTAAAAAATTCTATTTATTTTTCCAACCTGCTCACAAAATTTCACGAGAATCGGTTCATAAATGCGACCTGTAGAGGAGAACAACCGGACATACGAAAGCATTTTTGCCCAAACCTGAAACGGAGACGCTTCGCTCGCTTCGCTCGCTCGGTCAAAAAAATAACCCAAATAATTTTCTTTCAATAACACATACAAACTTATGAATGTACCTGGTTACGTACATGCAGTATGAAAGTAGCCGCACCAATAACTTTGTAAACTACATTTCGCGATCTTTAATACAACCTATTGACTTTTTACTAAAATTATATAGTCTGTTTCACTCTCATGGTCTTTACGAATCCAACGACACCTCATTTGTTAATATCCATCGAGCCGTTTGGGTTGTAGCGATTTTTTTACATTTTAAAACCCCATATCTCCGCCATTTTGAAAAAAATCTAAAAACTGGCTCGAGTAAAAAATTCTATTTATTTTTCCAACCTGCTCACAAAATTTCACGAGAATCGGTTCATAAATGCGACCTGTAGAGGAGAACAACCGGACAGACATACGAAAGCATTTTTGCCCAAACCTGAAACGGAGACGCTTCGCTCGCTTCGCTCGCTCGGTCAATAATTATTTTGTCGAGCCAGTTTTTGGTTTTTTTCAAAATGGCGGAGATGGGGTTTTAAAATGTAAAAAAATTGCTACAACCCAAACGGCTCGATGGATATTAACAAATGAGGTGTCGTTGGATTCGTAAAGACCATGAGAGTGAAACAGACTATGTAATTTTAGTAAAAAGTCAATAGGTTGTATTTTAGATCGCAAAATGTAGTTTACAAAGTTATTGGTGCGGCTACTTTCATACTGCATGTACGTAAACCAGGTACATTCATAAGTTTGTATGTGTTATTGAAAGAAAATTATTTGGGTTATTTTTTTTGACCGAGCGAGCGAAGCGCCTCCGTTTCAGGATAGGGCAAAAATGCTTTCGTATCTTTGTTTGTTTTTCTGTTCTCCTCTACAGGGCGCATTTCTCAACCGATTCTCGTGAAATTTTGTGAGTTGTGTGTTAGCAGTTCAGCTTTCCCACCGACACATACTCGCGAGGTCTACAGCTCACAGAGCCACTAGTATATTTATTGCCATAAATGTACATGTAATCTTACAATGTCATTTTGCCCTTTGGGCATAGCAATTAGTATCATCCTACATTAATCTTTTGTCAGTGACGAGGCGCATGCGCCTGGAGTAACTACTGCTATAGCATTTGAAATTCGAATGCAAGTGCGTCTGCTGACACATTCAGTGTGCTCCTAATAAGACACGAGATGCTATAGAATTCTGGAAATTCCCATACATTAAAGTTGTATTCCCATAAAAGTGTCAAAGTAGGTTGCCGAAGTGACCGCGGTGGGAACCTTTTCTCACCTCATATTCAGCATTTTCGTCAGCATTCTCACTGTCCCAATCCTCGGACTTCTTGCTCTTCTTGGCTGGTGATGGTTTCACACCTTTCTTAGCCTTTGAAGGCCTCCCCCTTTTCTTCAACGATATTTTGATCTTAGATGAACTGCTCTTATTGGAGCCTTCATCCTGCTGGAAAAAATTAATTGACAGGTAATAAAACAGGTGTCAAAAAATATTGTTGTGATGTCACAAATTGTATAGGTGAAGTGAAATACACAATTTTTTATAACTGCAATAGATATTGTATGGGTACAAATAATTTGTGGCGACTTGTCTACACACTTACCCTCTTATTCATAAAACTTATCAAGCCTTTGATAACTAAAATGTGTTTTGTCCCTTTCTAACAACACAAATGTCAAAGTGAAAGAGAAAGACAAACTAATTTTAACAGCATTTTTAACCGACTTCCCAAAGGAGGAGGTTTACAATTCATCCGGATGTTTTTTTTTATGTCTGCACCCCGATAGCGCCTAAACGGATGGACCGATTTGGAAAATTATTTTTTTGTTTGAAAGGGTTTACCTTCCCATTGGTCCCATTGACATCAGGTCAGGATCTGATGATGGGATCCTGGAGAAATCGAGGGAACTCTTCAAATATTATATATAGGCAGACCTATAGTGATTTTTGTGTTTTTCATAATAACTCGTGCAAATGCACATGGTAAGCATAATATTGTGATGCGGAACTGCTGATGAAGATCACATATGGCCACCAGATCTGCTCAATACTAGGTACAAATACAATGCGTGGCTGACGGGCAGGCAACGCATAGCCTAAACCGGTGGACCTAGAGCCATGAAACTTTGCACAGGGGTTCCTTAGTAACGTGGGTTAGCACTGATATGGGATTTGACAAAATTAATTCCCCAAGGGGGGGGGGATAAGGGGTTACAGTTTGTATTAAACTCAATCTAATGAAATAGGGTTTGTGGAAGTCGCTTTTTTCTAAACTTTACTTTTTGTTTCAAATATAGCTATAATAGGTTTATTGGATGTTTATGAATAAGAGTGTTAATGTTAGTTATGGTCAAAACACAAGACACTAATTACAAAAGCTATCATATCTTGATGATTAAACTAAACTACTTTATTTACTAATTAATCTGACTATCAACTTACTTCCTTAAATTTGCTAATGAGTTCAGGGCATGACAGGGTGTTCTCTGGTTCCCAGGTGTCACTGTCTGCAGAGTAGCCCTTCCATCTGATCAAGTAATGCAGTTTCCCTTTAATCTTCTTTGAACCTACCACTTTGTCCACCTGTAAATGGTTTATAGTATTATAGTACCTATGTACCTATTCATATGACACAATAAATAAATACTGAATACCTATTAATGTGTTCAAAATTCTGCGGTGTGGTCCAAAACTTAATGCTGGCCACTTGACATTGACAGTCAAACAAAACCTATATTATCATTGTTGGAACCCCTAATATTGCAGTCACTCTTCTGTGTTACAAGTATGGTGTGGTTAATCGCCAGTCTATGTAAGCTGTGTTGTGTATGGTACATAATGTTTGTATGCATAGTTATGTTGTATATGTTAAGGCTAATACTAGGTGAGCGGCTAACACTAGTTTAAGCCAGCTAATACTAGGTGTACATTTACATTTCTTTTGTTCTTACATGTCAACCTAACACGAAGAATAAAGGGTATTCCCTTCATTCACCTCCTTTAGCCTTCACCTACCCTGACCCACCACATCTCCTAGAAATACTGCTATTATTATTAATACTAACTAAAATTGGCCACCTTCTAAAATTACAAATTACTAACTATACCCTATTCGCTAATTGATCAAAGTGATTTGGCAGGTTGAAATGTCACTTAGCGAAATATTGTTGCTCGCTTCTGAATAGTGACATGTATTTTTAAATAGATTAAATGTATGAAATAAAACAGTCAGATTAATGAATAGTTGATACTTATTTCAGTTTTGCTAATGGAGCAGCTTAAAAACACTAATTAACGCATGAACTGGTTATAGGCTATTTACACGGGTCAACCTTTGACAAAGAACATCTAAACTTTCTGGGATACCTCTAGTTGAAATTAGTAAGACATACTATGATATTTGTAGCATCTATTAGGGCTTTAGTAATAACTTCGACAATAAAGTAAACAAACAATTATTCACTGAATGAATGCTCTCGATTTTTTTGGCACAACACTATTTGTTTTTCGGCAAAAACTGGTACCACTCGACCTGTCTAATCACTTTGATCCGCTACCCAACAGATTATAGTATTAACCGCTCACCTACCCCCTGTTCAGAGTCGCGCCAAAACCGATTACAGCGTCTACGAAGCCGATCCGAGTCATTTTGGTGATACAAAACGATCATAGACGCTTTAATTGATTATGATGATGATGATTATGCGACCATAACATATACATACATAAAATGGCATTTATTCTTATAAACAATTCACCATATAAAAAACTATTGTTGAAAGTGACAAATGGAAGGAGGACCCAAATAGCACTGGCACCACCTATTTATTATTAATTTCACTGGACACTGGGCAACCCCATTTATCTCTCTCTCTCCCTCTCCCGCGAATGACGCGGCATTTTAGGGTGCAGGGCCTTGTGTATTGTAAAGCAAATCTTTCAAGTGCTCATTTAGAATGATATTCTTATTTAGGTTAGTTAATTAATAGAATAAGTTACAACTCAAATCTGGGTGGCAGAGTTGAGATAGATAAACGAGTTTCGCCAAGCCCTGGCCAGTGTTGCCAGCAGGAGTATCACTTCATCATGATAGTTTAGACGCATACCTTAATGTAGCAGAAGCTCACCTAGGTTAGGTACCTACATAGATAGGTAGGTAACATACCTCGTATTCTTCTTCCTCCTCATCATCATCGTCGTCGTCGTCGTTGTCAGCTTTAGCCTCGGCCTCAGCGACTCTCCCAGACTTCCGTTTCGTTGCCTTACTCTTCGCGCCTTTTTTCTTCGACTTCGATTTTTTGGACGGTGTTGGCTCGTAGTCGTCGCCGTCGTCGTCCCCTTTTTTGCCGTTCTTTTCTCTATCGATTGGCGAATCATCAGCGTCGGGTTGATCGTAGTCAGCTAACGCCGCCGGGGGGTCATCGTTCTCAAGCTGCTCCTCGGCCTCATTGGTCACGGATCCATTGGTAGACGAATTAATATCATCATCAGCACGGTTTTTCGACACCTTCCTCATTTTTGCAAATAGGATACGAATCGCGAAACAGTCAACGTAATCAACACGAATGAAAGACGCGCTAGCCTCGCAAAGTTTGACTCAAAACCTCCTCAAAACAAAACGAAACAACGCTGCGGTGGTAAAATGGCGGGCTGTCTGTTCTGTTTTATCTATGTTTCGATCTTACTGATCTTTGGTTTTGTTTGGTCGTCGTGCGTCGCGTCGGTGCCGCGGCTATTCACTTTCGGCACTGTCGGTTGGGTCGACCGACACACCAGGGGACCGTTCGGATTTGTAGTCGTGTCGTCATCGTTTGATTTTTACCTCCTTATGTCTTGGAGGAACGCTGTTTAGCCTTAGAACTTTATATTTTAATTCATTCGCTATCGCTACGGGTATTATTATATTAAAAAGCACATCTTTTTATTTTGCTTGTTTTATCCATCGTTTTTTCCATGACAACGTCACAGTATAGCATAGAGCAATAGGTAACAAAAATAAAGTAAAAAGTATAACTTTCCTCCAAACAACAAAAGAAAGTGAAACGAAATTAATTAACCTTCTATAAATGTAACCTGTCATTAAACTTAACTAAGCAGGTGTGAGGAGATACGCTTGTCAAAAACACTATAACTTGTAAATGTTAAATCTACTGGGAACCTTAATCTGTCTCCCAAATCTAGAGCATATTTTCACTATATACAATTGCCCTGAATTGTATATTATTGTTTTGGAAACCCGTAAAGTTACTTGGCTATCATTGAAAAGGAAGAAATCTTTCATTTTTATTAATTTTTTAACCCACTTTTTGTGTTTACAGCTTCTAAAGATCCCGAATTACGAAATGCATGGAAGAAATTTTGCAACAATTGGAAACAACAACCTGGGAACAATCGAACCTGGGATCCCAAGACGACGAGTGTGATCTATTCAACACATTTCCAGACATCAGATTTTCAAGTCCTTGCGAATAACAGGAGAAGATTATTGGAGAACGTAATACCAAGATTAATACCGATTATGCATTTGTACTATAAGTTCGATATAATATTGAACTGATCGAAATTTAAGTTACATTTTTACTAATTAAAACTATAAAGTATTTATATGTTATGTTTCAATTCTTTTCATTTCATACTCCTTCCTTCTTAGTACGATGAATTCCGAAATTTATCGATATTGCCGTATCACCAGTTGCGTCAAGCCCTATTGACGTCGAAAACTTGTCAATGTGTAAGTTGTGACTCGTCCGTACACAAAAATAGATCGATGAGTGCAAGTTTTGTGAATGTAGGTATGTTTGTTTTTCTAAGTCGTCGTCGCGTCGTCGCAGGTGCACGAAAAGTTTTGACCGAATTTATATCATTGTATACTGATTGAACATGTCTTTGGGACAGGCAGCGAATCATGCATTTAAAGACAGAAATTTAAAAAACGCAAACATGGGAGCGTTTTCTTTGTTTTTCCTTCGCTCAAGCATAAAAAGGTTACTGCGAATCCGATCTTTTGTTGCTTGGATAGGGTAGGAGCAGAGATGGGCAATCACCCGGAATTATTCCACTTTTTGGAATAATTTCGATATCCTTCCAGAATTATTCCAAATTCTTCCATTTTGATGGGAAAATTAAGGTGTTTTAGAAAGATATTGAATTGAAACCTGCACAAATCGATGTCGGACTATTAGACCAACAACTTATGTCATAAGGATTTTTTTCCTTAAGCGTCACATAAGCGAGATATTTGATATTTTAGATTGCCAAAAGCTTTTTTTTTTTCAAAATCATTAAATCTTAAGACTTGGTGGTAATGATACTTAACATTGTTGACAGATGTCACTTTGTTGACAGGGGTCACTACTTTGACCAGTGTTGCCATTTTTCACTGGGGTCACTCTAATATCTCGCTTATGTGACACTTTAGGTCGATTTTCATCATGACATAAATTGTTGGTCTAATAGTCTTCTATCGACCTGTGAAAGTTTAAACTCGATATCTTTGTAAAACACCTTTATTTTAGACTATTTACACATATTTTTCCAACAAACTTGTGTAAATATGGAAAAATTAAGGTGCTTTTAAAAGATATCGAAATGAAACTTGCACACGTCGATAGAAGACTATTATACCAACAAATTATGTCATTAGAAAATCTGTCCTAAAGTGTCACATTAGCGAGATATTTGAGTGAATGATTTTGCAAAAATAAACTTTTTGCTCTCTATGATATCAAATATCTCGCTTATGTGACGCTTTAGGAAAAAAAATCCTCATGACATAAAATGTTGGTATAATAGTCTTCTATCGACGTGTGCAGGTTTTAATTCGATATCTTTTCAAAACACCTTAATAATCCCAATATTAACACTTATTTTCCCACCCAAATGGAAGGATTCGGAATAATTCCAGAATAATTCCAACTTTTGGAATTTTTCCAAACTGGGTGATTCGGAATGATTCCCAGCGCCCATCTCTGGGTAGGAGCCATACTGACAACACGTCTTTACACTTTGAGCGCCGCCGGAGAGAACACACAAAACTGACAAGTTGAGTCAACCACCCGACCATGTAGAAAAATACAAAAATTGGTAGATCCGACCAAGGCCACGGTCTAGTCTAGGCCTTTAAACGTGACTCGTGCGTGAGTCGTGTCATTCATTCATTTGTCGGATGAAGTAAGATTCGGCTAAAGGACTGATATCCAGAGCAGAGCCGTAAAATTGAAAAAAAACATTCATCGCATCGGAAATGAAATGACAAAATGACATGACAGTTGACCAGAGTAAAATAATTGTGTTCTGCTCAGAACAATAACTAAAGTGTTCTGTGCAGTGTGCAGTTGACACATTGACTGATACGTGATGTGAGAAGAACAAGATAAAAGTGCACACAAAAACGTAAAACCATGTCAAATAGAGCTGGTTTCCAAAGTAGCCGAATGAATTTCAAGCCACAAAATGAATTTTCTGAACCAAAAGGTACTAAACCCACCCCCGAGGCAACGTCAGTTTTAGAAGTGCTATTGCTAATGATAGTGCACCTTTGTAAGAAGTTGCTCTTCTTCGACATCAATTTAAAAATAGCTCTCTATTTAGGGGCTCTCTTCTTACTCTCATTGATAGCGGATGTTGCTACATTTCCAAAAAGTTATTTCTCAAGAAGTGACAATATGTTCAACCAATATTTTGTAAAAATTGGATGGTTTTGGACTTTGTTGTTGACTCTCCCATTCACGCTATTAGCATCCTACACAAGTTGTTGCGGAAAACGAAATCTTATTCTAACTCGGCATTTGCCAAGATTGATGATAGCTACAGTATCATGGTACACATGGACTACCATGTTTAACATTATAGAAACAAAGTATGGAAAGTGCAACGCAAGAATGTATGATGACAAAATATCATGCCTTAAACAGGGTCATTTTTGGAATGGATTTGACATATCAGGGCACTGCTTTATTTTGATATATTCAAGTTTAGTGATAATAGAAGAATCAAGAGCTATCAATGGATGGGAAAGAATAAAGGATTACATTAGAGATGAATTGTACTACCGAAGTATAAACGACAAGTCCCTAAGTATAAATCCGCTCAAGAATATTACTTCAAACGAACTGGCTATATTAAAGCACTCTTATAAAAAATATACACCCTATGTTCGTGCACTATTTATTGCCATGACCTGTCTTCAGTTGCTGTGGGATGTAATGTTGGTATCTACAATTTTGTATTATCATATTATGATAGAAAAATTCATTAGTGGAGTAATAGCAATCCTTACTTGGTTCATCACATACAGAGTATGGTATATGTTACCTTACTTATTGCCAAATTTACCTGGAGATGGTATATTTAAATATAACAAAGGAAAACTTACAATGCCAGTATCATCTTCGAAGAAACGTATGAGTACCAATGGGAAACATTTTATGGGAATGCCTATAAATAACAGTCAAGATAAAACTGAACAAGCAACTGAAGAAACAAAATAAATTGGTGAAGCTACTAAAATAATTTATTGACATTGGTATAAGTTGGTTGTTTTTTTATTATTATTCTTAAGTATATTATTTATGTAAGTTTTTCATACGCAACATGTATAGTGGCAGATCTTAAGAAATGTAAATTTATATAAATGTACAAATCTCATCAAACTACTATTAGAATTATGGCTGCACTTTAATCTTGCAATGAAAACGGGTCACCATCAGATTATCGTAGTGGTGAAGGTACTCAAATATTTCAAAGCAGCATTAAATTTAAATAAATTCGGCAACTCACTAAAACATCAGCATTCACTAAATATCAGAACATACAATTCGTCATAATCATAAATATAAGAGCAGCCAGGGTGATCATAAAGATCTGAACTTGAAAGGAAAACATACCGTTTTGTATAACCTCCTTCCGAGTTAAATACATTCTGCAACCGTCGTCGCATGGAACCATCTGTATTACACCGACTTACGGTGTGTTTTCCATAAATGTTCAGATGTTTATTTTACCCTGGCTGCTCTTATATTTATTAACCCGGTAAAAATAGGAAAATCAGCAGAACTAATTAGGGAGTTACAAAAAACTTTATGATTATATAGGGGTAGGTCTCTTGAAAAGAGTCATATAAATTCCTCTCATTTACCTGTGCCGCTAGGGTGGTGGGGAAGTTTGAAAGGTCCCTTTTTCCAGTTATTCGCTCGTAAGTCGAAAACCATTGCAAATATCAACACACTTGCTTCTACATAATTAACTAGGTACCTACATACAATTTTGAACAAATCGTCACATACATTTTCATTGTAGGATCAATACTAGGAGAATATTAGATCGTACCGTACGTACGTACGTAATATAGGTAATTATAGTGTTTCGAATTGATTGAAATTGAATGCTGCTTATAAATAATTGAGTGCCTAGTACCTCCATCCACCGCTACGATGTATATCTGATTCTGATGGTGACTGTTCCTACATAGTAAATCTTAACAAAATATGTACTTACACAAGCTAAATAAATACTATGAAATGAAAGCCAACTAAGAATAGGACTGTCAAGACGCCATCTTGTTCCGCAATATTCACAAACTTCATTAATGATTTGTATGGTGTGCAAAAAAATGCTAGCAAAAAAAAACCATCTTTCATGAGGTATTTGGTCATTCTAATGTGTTTCTAATAAGATTCCTGTTATCACATGATGTATATTGTAAGGTGTGCAAAAAAAAACAAAGCAGAAATTATAAATAATTTATTTTTCTTATTTTTTATAAAAATATGAATACTCTAATTCTTCCATGCCACTTAAAACTATATCATTCAGTACTAATATTGCATGAAGCTTAAAATTTTGCTCTTTGTAATATGTAATTTTCACAAGTAACTTACAAATTACGTCTTTACGACTAGTACAAAACCTTAGAAGCAATAAGGAAATATTTTCGTTTTTTTTAGAAATAAAGTTTCTTCTTTTTGGAAACAAGTAACAATTTATATATTTTTTTGTATGACAATTTTTTTGCTGGCCCTAGAAATTTGACATTTATCTTTTTTTTACGAGCGCGATCCTATTCTTATTTGGCAAGCATAGTATATTTCTCGAAAACTACGCTACGCATTTTATCAGTCCTCATCACCATAAACAGAGAAGAGTGCAAAAATATCTAGAATAGAATAACTATTACTCAATTTATCAATTTTGGTGGATAATACTCATATTATATTTTGTTAATGTGGTGGTTTCTAAAATTACATTTTATATTAATTACATTTTGTTTGACTTTTCATTAACTAGATACTATGAAATAATCCTGTATCAAACCACTTTAATGCTAAACCGATGCTTGTTCAACTTTAAATAAATTGTGCTACTAGTGGCTCTGTGAGCTGTAGACCTCGCGAGTATGTCGGTGGGAAAGCTGAACTGCTAACACACATAAAAAAAATAACCCAAATAATTTTCTTTCAATAACACATACAAACTTATGAATGTACCTGGTTACGTACATGCAGTATGAAAGTAGCCGCACCAATAACTTTGTAAACTACATTTCGCGATCTTTAATACAACCTATTGACTTTTTACTAAAATTATAAGTCTGTTTCACTCTCATGGTCTTTACGAATCCAACGACACCTCATTTGTTAATATCCATCGAGCCGTTTGGGTTGTAGCGATTTTTTTTCATTTTAAAACCCCATATCTCCGCCATTTTGAAAAAAATCTAAAAACTGGCTCGAGTAAAAAATTCTATTTATTTTTCCAACCTGCTCACAAAATTTCACGAGAATCGGTTCATAAGTACAATTTTGATATTCACGCCCTTAAATCAGTAGGTAAGGTGACAACGTGACAACATTGTTGATTGACAAAATTGTTTCAATCAAAGGTTAGTGAATAGGTGATGGTGATGGATACTAAATATTGGCATCATGGTAGGTAATAAAAATATGTTGACACGTGCAGCAAAGACAGACATTTGAAATCATGTCTAGCATTATTTTTTTATTATTTCTTATCAAATCAGTTGCATAGTGAAAGTTGTTAAGAATGACATTAATGACTCCTTAACCCTTTCAGTCAATAGATTCTCCTGGCCGAAAAGGAAAAAAAAAATGACATTAAAATTAGGGGAAATCAAGTTCTCATCCCCTTGTTGCAATAGACATTAGTGACGTCTTGGTACCCACTGTGAAAGTCAAAGGACTCTTCCTCCACAAGCGAATGGGCGTGTTACACCTTTCCATTACACCTAGTCAGTATGGACTCATTTGGACTATTCGTATAAGTAGGCACTGTATTTTTAACCGACTTCCCAAAGGAGGAGGTTTACAATTCGTCCGGATGTTTTTTTATTTTTTTTTATTTTTTATGTCTATACCCCGATAGCGCCTAAACGGATGGACCGATTTGGAAAATTATTTTTTTGTTTGAAAGGGTTTACCTTCCCATTGGTCCCATTGACACCAGGTCAGGATCTGATGATGGGATCCTGGAGAAATCGAGGGAACTCTTCAAATATTTTAGGCAAACCTATAGTGATTTTTGTGTTTTTCATAATAACTCGTGCAAATATTGTGTAGGCATAATATTGTGATGCGGAACTGCTGATGAAGACCACATATGGCCACCAGATCTGCTCAATACTAGGTACAAATACAATGCGTGGCTGACGGGCAGGCAACGCATAGCCTAAACCGGTGGACCTAGAGCCATGAAACTTTGTACAGGGGTTCCTTAGTAGCGTGGGATAGCACTGATATGGGATTTGACAAAATTAATTCCCCAAAGGGGGGGGGGGGGATAAGGGGTTACAGTTTGTATTAAACTCAATCTAATGAAATAGGGTTTGTGGAAGTCGGTTTTTTCTATAGTTTACTTTTTGTTTCAATTATTCATGCTTGCACAACTATAAGCACTTAACATAAACAATCGTTGTACATGCATACATATCTCAAATACACTATTGTACATGCGGTTACATTTTAATCTGACATTGCAGCCATGATTGATGCCCAAACCACTGGACTTAATTAAACCTCGCTTTACCTCACTTTAATTTGGGTAGGTTACCTACTAACTTATCTATTCGAATAAAATAAATGAAAATATTTTTCTTTGAATATTTACGTAAAATGATTTTATTGATATGTTTTTCGCTAATAAACTAATAATACTGATCATTGACCTACTGTGATGTCGTTAATCGAAATCACGAAACATTTCAGTGAAATATTTTTTTGAACGCATAGAGTATTGTCACGACGACCACTACCGATGCTGCGCCTGCTGCTCCTAGGTAAGCTGGTGGTTGCGACGTGATTATCATTTTTATATGCTCGGTCATGTTTGGCACCGTCTTCTTAAATGATTCTCTTTGAATAGCTCGGCGAAAGTAATTTTCAATGTTGGGGCGTTTAAAATTAGTCCAAAATCTGTCTTCTAAACCTAGTTCCCAGAGTCTTTCCAACAGGATTGTTAAATTTATGTCAGCTATGGTAAATTTATCACAGCACAACCAATTACCTGAAACAAATTGATAGGTTTTAGTTTAAGTAAAACCTAAATGTATAGTAAGTAGGTAGGTAGTATTGGATTATCTCTTCTGTAATATTGGGCTGTTGACCCTCCTGTACTTGTTTACAAATAATATGAATATGAATATTTATTCAAACAGAAAATATAAAACAGATAGGTACGTAGAAACGTAACATACCTTCTGGCTGTTTTTTTAATTGATCTTCCACTTCTGCAAGCACTTGTTCTAAGATGTTTAAAACCTTTAAATATTCTTCTTCGTTTGTTATTATCTCGTGCTTGCGATCTTGAATTAATGCTTTGTAAAGCAATATTTCTTTGGCTTTTGGATTCTCATCAGCTAATTTTCTTAAATTTTGAGCACTGCTCAAGTCTCCGCCTGTAAAACATGAATGATGGCATGGCGTTAAAATACAAGTTACGAAGTTTGATATCGTGTAAAATTATTATTAAATAATTAATTAAATTTTAATTAAATAATAATTTTACTTAAATTTTAAGTGTTACGTACTTTTCAGCAGCTCTCTTACAGGCAGAATAAAAGGCATTTTCGGTCTACCACACAAGTGTGGATGACAAAAAGATCCTACAGTGATAAGGCCGGCTGGTAAGGCCTCTAGAAGGTCACGGAATTTAACAACATTTTTGATAACTTTTTCTTCAGGTGAAACATTTATCAGAGGAGTTAAATCTGTAAAAAATTAAAAACATTAACAGTTTCGCTCTCATAAGCACACCAGTCGAACAATTTTGGTATGGAGAACTATTAGAAACGTTGACGAAAGGGTTGAGTTGAGGTACCACAGACACGATTTAATAAATTGTTCATCATATCCCAAATCATAGTACCTACTACCTATGCAAACTCGATCAGCTAAAACATCATTATGTCCTAGACGTATTATGATATTATTATGATGTCTCAGTCAGTTAGTGCTTACGCATCACACACACGTTATTATGTTAGAGTAGAGAGAAAGTTTGTAGTAGGTACTTAATTAAGTACCTGATTTAAAATAATATTCCAAATAATCAATAATTCGCGTAGAGTCTGGAATAAGATCATTTTTCACTTTCAGTACTGGAATTTCTCCTCGTGGATTAACATCAAGGAACCATGAAGAGTATTGCTCTCCTTTAGTAATATCAATTACAATCGGTTCAAACTCGATATTTTTCTCATAGAGCGCCATCAACACCTATAAAAAATATTATTACCTAGATCATGTTGTAATAATGTAAATGTAAATTTAGCCCATGTCGTAATAATAATGTGTTTTATTCTGGTTTTATTGAAGAAAAATAACATGATATATTTTTTATGTATATTTTGAGTGAGGATTAAATTCAACATCAAAGTTATTTAGGAAAATCAACATGTACTTTGTTTGCAAGTAAGTCGGAAGAAAAAGATAAGCAGGTAGGTACCTACATAAAAAAATAACACGTAAAACTTACCTTTTGAGAATAAAAACTGTAATAATTACAGTACAGCTGAATGCTGTTTGCTTTTGGTATCTTTGCTGTTGTGAAGCCATGGTAACTCTCGACATATTTGTTCACGTAATGCATTTTGAATTTAAATTAGGTACTATTATTTATAATTCTGCAACGAAGTATCTCCACAAAATGTAACTGGCAATGAAAATACATACCATAACAATTTTTTTATTGTTTTCCAACTTTGTTGGAGAGGTTCTGTTCTACTTTTAAAACTTGGGAAAAAAAAAGTACCAACCTAACAGGGAAAAATCAGCTGACAATGAGCCGTTCGGGTATTTAACTAAAGTATTTATTAGCTTCAGGTACGATCGGAACGTGTATAGAAAGCCAGAGATTGTAATAGCTTGCTTGCTGCTTGCTTTTGCTTTGTTGGTTTGTTTGATTGAATGCAAATGTCTGATATCTGTCTGTCTATGGTCTGTCTGTCATCGGTCGGTCGGTGATATTCGGTTTGTTTGGTGTTATTTTGTGATCATTTCTGTTTCCATGGAGGTGCAATTACCATATTAGTAGAAGCTTCTGAATGTAAGGTAACGGTACAACCAATTAAAACTCAGTACAAAACGAAATGTAGAAACCCTCCTCCAGAACTGTATTTTCATCAAGTGCTAAACTGAAACTGCATGAAAATGGAGGCATCGAGTACTGACGCCGTCAACCTTGGAGTGGGCGAGGTAGAAGCTGAGATCGGTGAGGAGCTGAAGCAGCTGGAGGAGGGCAAGGAGTATGATACCCGCAGCGAAGTGTCGAGCACAACATCCAGTGAAACAAGCACGCCTAGCATCAGCACTGCTAGCTCCAACTCGAAGGACAAACGCGCGAGGAAACGAACCAAGTCGGAGAGCGAGAGCGCAGTGCATAACAAACGCAGACGACTCACTACATCCAACAGCCGGATCAAGACTTATGACTACATGACCAAACTTAACTACATGTTCAGGGACACTCGGTTCTTCTTGATAAAGTCCAATAACGCAGAGAATATAACACTGTCCAAAGCCAAGGGTGTTTGGTCGACATTGCCTCAAAATGAAGCAAATCTAAACCAAGCCTTCAGAGAATCAAGAAATGTGCTTTTGATATTCTCTGTGAAGGAAAGTGGGAAGTTTGCTGGGTTTGCTCGCCTTTCAAGTGAGTCCAGACGTGATGTGCCTCAAGTGTCTTGGGTATTACCCCCTGGACTTTCAGCAAAGGTTTTGGATGGTGTGTTTAAAGTAGACTGGATTTGCAGGAAGGAGTTGCCGTTTAGCAGCACTCTGCATCTATACAATCCTTGGAATGAAGGGAAACCTGTCAAAATTGGACGAGATGGACAAGAAATAGAACCTAAGGTTGCAGAAGAATTATGCAGACTTTTCCCAGAGGATGATGGCATTGAAATGACTCCAATACTTCGCAAATCCAAAGAAGCTTCTAAAAAAGGCTATTTAAAAAGTGGTGGAAGTTATAGAACATACAGAAACCCTTTGTCATCTCGTGGAGCATCATTCCGAACTAGACTTCAATCAGCCTCAAACCGAATCAGGCGAAAGATCTTCATACCACCTCGGAGCCGTTTGGCATCAACATCTTACAAAAGAAGATCTCCTTCACCTTATATGAGAGAAAGAGTACCTCTTTGGACGTCATATGGCCGCAACAGGGAGAGCTACAATAGTGGAGGTTCAGCTGCAGCTGAAGCATATGTGGCTCAATACATGAGGTCCATGCACCACCAGCTACCTCCACTGCCATATGCACCTCCTCCAGGGTTCTCTGGAACACTTGCATCATACGACGGCTTGCCGCCGCCACCACCGCCGCCGCCGCCGCGCTACTATGACACTGCAGCTCTGCCTGACTACCCACGCTCGGTTCTTGTATATGACAAGCGTTCTTACGAGCGCTCCGTGGACGAGTTCCTCTGGCGCACCTCTGATCGTTCTCGCGGACGCAGCCGCGACCGAGATTCGCACAGGTCTTACCGTGATCGCCGATAAAAATATAATATTCCACCGATGTATGGATGTATGATTAATTTAATGTCTATCTTGATTATTCCTAATAAAAATATGTGTTTGAACATTGAACTTTATTAAGTGTTGTGTGTGATGGACCTTCTAATGGTAGATGAACTGTGAGAAGTGTTGCATTTACAGGACAGTCACATCACATTTAGCATTTGGACATTCAAATGTGAAGTTTGAAAGGACCTAGCTATATGTCGTCAAAACAAGCAATTTTCTAGATCAAACTCCAGGAAAATTATTTGCTGTCTAATATTTGTCTATGCTTATAGCAGGAAAATCTGTTAATGGATATTTTTAATCTGAAAAATGTTACCAGTATTATAATGCTCACACATTAATAGTGACAATGTAGCACATGTGATTTAGTTCATGTAAAACCCAAGTTTTGTGTGTACTATGATGTACATACAGCAGCAGTGAGGTGAGACATAAAACTTGGATTTTATCAGATTCAAATGATCTTTTAACATTCAAGGTGATTCCAGACATGATCAAAAAGCATGATAATAAAATGAGAATGAATCTTCATGCTTTTGTTAAAAATTTAAACAAGTACCTACCTATATTTGTGAAAAATCTAATGATATTGCAACTTGCATGATTATTGATTATTTTAGATTAACTGTATCGAAAACAGAGTACCTCAACACAAACCAAATATAAGTACAGCAAAGTAATGATCATTGAACTGTGATATAATTTTTATAGATATTAATAAGTGTACATTTTTTTACTCTTACATATGTACATAACTGTGATATTTTGATATACAATGACATACATTTAGTATTATACAATTTTGTTGAATTATCCCAACTTTACACTAGGTAGGACTCTCGCACCAAGAGGTAGATTGTAGCTAGAGACAGGGTAGATCACACATGCAGATTGTAGCTAGAGACAGGGTAGATCACACATGCAGATTGTAGCTATATTTTTTATTGTTTCCTCTTAACCTGGTGTACTTATTTAGGTTTCTACATTTTATGATGTCATCCATGTAAACCAAATCACAAATTTTTGCAGAATAGCTTAATAGCCAGTCAAACATAGCAATATAACTGCTAGTTCTGATTTGTTTATTTGTTAGGACGTTAGGACCACTACCGGTAGTGTATATCCAGGTTTGCAGCAGCACCAGCAGACCTTCGAAAGACCAGCAGTGGCATGATTCTCGCGCATTCGATATACGGATATCGAGACCTATATTGACTTGATTCTCAAAATCACTCGATATAGGTGTAGATATCATTTATATATCGAATGCGCGAGAATATGCCACTGGAGTTCTATTTTTTAATCGCTCGTGCGTGCGTGTGATATAATTATATCGCATGCAAAGTATATCACGCTCGAGTTGTATATCGCATGACGTCGATATTTTTCGGTGTTGCCAGTGGCATGATTCTCGGGCATTTGATACGATATCTATACCTACATATAATCGAGTAATTTTGTATGGGAATCTGTCAATATAGGTCTCGATATCCGTATATCGAAGGCGCGAGAATCATGCCACAGCGGGTCGATTCTCGCGCCTTCGATATACGGATATCGAGACCTATATTGACAGATTCCCATACAAAATCACTCGATATAGGTGTAGATATCGAATGCGCGAGAATCCGACACGGGATATCGGAAGGTCAGAAATGGCACGGTTTTCAGATGCCATTTAATTACGTTTGTTGTCTGGGAGCCCGAACTCCTTCACTCTCAGAAGCACACCGCTCGAACGACCGAACAATGGCGAACTATTGTTTTACATATAAGATGTGGCGGCAAACCAGTTACTTACAAATTAATTTATTTTTTATTTATTTATTTATTTATTTTTAAAGTGAATAATTCAATATTTTGTGAATATTTCAAGCGTCTACCTGACCATTATCAATATAGAGCAAAAACGAGCAAAAAAAAAACACGATTGTTGTATGGGAGCGCCCTTAAATATTTATTTTATTCAATTTTTTAGTATTTGTTGTTATAGCGGCAACAGAAATAAATCATCTGTGAAAATTTCAACTGTCTAGCTATCACGGTTCATGAGATATGATTCTCGCGCATTCGATATACGATATCTAACCTATATCGAGTGATTTTGTATGCGAATCTGTCAATATTGGTCTCGATATTAGTATTGGGCCTATTCGACTACGCTGTCTACCGTGCCCTGCCTCCCGGGTTCCTGTCTCCCGGGTTCCTGTCTCCCAGGCAGGATGCCGAGTTATTACACCTACGCGAGAAATCGTTCCCTGTCTGACTCACTGTCTATAGACGTGTGCAAATGTAAAGGAACGGACATGGAACGAGACATCGTCGGTCCGGACATAGTTCCGTTAATAAAGACATACTCCGGCAGTCGGGGACATCAATGAACTTATCTAGTTCCTTGGAGTATACTTGTCATTCGGACTCGGAGTAGTATTTTACCTAGTATTTTATTTTAAATGGCTGTTAAGTTTAGATTGCCTTATATCCCTGCAGTGAATGAGATCGTAACGAAGCAATTATTGCACTTTCCTTTTTTACCTGTTTCTTCTATAAAATGGTTCCACAGTGTGCTAGTTTTTCTCCGTGATGACAATTTAAAAGTACTATTCCATCTCCAAATTAATCACTTTACAGTTTACAGCTATATTTGTTCATGTATTCAAATAAAACTACACTACACCTACACTACACACAAATCATAACAACTGGTTCTTTTGCGTTGCGGAACGAATATAAAGCTAAATTTTGTATGCGCTATCTATCTGTACCCTATTCGGTAATTGATCAAAGTGATTTGGCAGGTCATAATGTCACTGAGCGAAGTAATGTTGCTCGCTTCTGAATCAAAGTGACGTGTGATTTTGAACTGATTAAACGAATGAAATAAAACAGTATGGAACGATGAAGGACCGCGTGGCGAGCCGAGTTTAGCTGAGCGTCTTTCGGAGCGCAGGATACGATGCATAGCCTAGTTAGCAACGAAAGTGACACTCAAAGTCACGCTGTCACTGTCTCTCGCTTGAGAAATAAATGCGTGCGCCAATTCTGTTAGTTTTAGTGTAAGGGACGCCGGTCTGAAAATCAGCGCTGGGAAAAAAGGAAAGTGCAATTATTGCTCCGCTACGATCTCATACTCTGCAGGGACAAAAGGCAATCTAAACGGACATTTAAAAAAAAAACACTATACTCCGAGTACGAACGACTAGGTATACTCCGAGGAACTAGACAGGTTCATTGAAATCCCCGACTCCCGGCCCGGAGTCGGAGTATACTCAGCGGAACGGGATCGGTCGGAGTATAGGTATACTCCATGCTCTATACACACACACCCTCACACACACACACACACACACATACATAGCGTCACACCTTTTCCCATACGGGGTGGCAGAGTCACCAATGTTCCCACTTTCAGCTAGTGATTCAATGCTCCATTTTGCGTGACATGGGGCTAGCCCGTCGGTGCGGACATAAGTATTAAAGGAAGTATGTCCGGACCGAAAATGTCTCGTTCCATGTCCGTTCCTTTAGAGGACAGGCTTTCCGCACTACTATCCGGAGCGACTGAGCTCCCTGCCTCCCTGTTTCTTATTACACTACACAATCGGCAGGGAGACAGGAGATCGGATACACACGATCGCCCTGTTTAGGGAACCTGCCTCCCTGTTTCTTATTACACCTACCCTGTCCTGCCAATCGGGCTTGAAAAACAGCGTAATAAGTGCTTATATCGAAGGCGCGAGAATCGACCCGCTTGGTAACAGACGGACAGATGGACATCGTAGTAATTTGCATATAATCCGTTATCTAGTTGTTATCATGATTAATAATAGCACTGCCCATCTCTATTTGCGTCGGATGACTGTGCAGATGCACTCCGTGACGTGTCCGGGGATGATACTTACCCCGAGTGCTACAAAGTTAGCACAGATCTTTCGAAGCCGCAAACTTAGTACACTACTGGTGGTGGTCTTAATAACATATAAAAAAACAGTACCTAGGTCTAGCAGTTTTCTTGCGATTTTAATGTAATGTCAATCATCTATATTGTTAAGCTACCCATCCATCACCTAATAGATTTTAGGCAGCATGCAACCGCCCCGCACATCCGATATGCCTTGAAACCCGGTGGCTTTGACGGGAATCGTATTATGTAACGGGAGGCGTGGCGCCTGTAAGTAAGCAAGTAGCAAGGATAGCGAAGGGCGCGCAGGCGCGGTCATTGCCGCGGGATGGTCGGGAGTTCGGGAGGCTGTGTTGGTGTGGGGCGTCGAGGGTGCGGCAGTCGACGCTCGGCAACGGCGACCGGAGGCGCCGCGCGCCACACCGCCAGAGCGTGGCTCGGGGCGTGGCGCTTACGTAAACACGCGTGGCCAGTCACAGCCCTGTCACCGCCACCATCCGTCCCTCGAGATGTCTGCCCGGGCCGCCGCCGACTGAGCCTATGCGGACTGCGGGCCGCCACCGCCGCTGCCACCGCCATCACGGCCGACACCCGCGCTTATAGGTAACTATATCATGGCACTCGTATGGATTTTATCTTGTCTTCCCCATTTAGAAGCGTTTGTCAGATGGGCTGGTAGGAGGTAGGTACTGGCAAAGACTTACATAGGTAGGTATGTCCACATTTCGGTGAATTATATCAGGCCCCTCTCAGTGCACACACTTAGAAATCTAAAGAAATCATGTTTTATCCACAGCCAAATGCATCCAAATTTATATTAAATAAAAGTTACAAAAAATCTGTTCCGAGATTTTACCCCTAGTTCGGTGTAGGACAGATTCGCTACTCGACAGATTCTTGGATTGGACAGATTCTGAATTCGACATATTAGCTACACGTACAGTTGTGGAATGGAGGTTTCTGACAACCCCGGCGATGGGCCAGCCACTGTCACGAAAAATGGAGTATAAATAGGGCATACCATATGGGAAACAGGCGTGACACCTGTTTTTATGATTTCATCATCATCATCTTCGGCTGCTTGTTCCCGGCTTCCCGCCCACTGCTGGGAACAAGCCTAAGTACTCCCCTTTGTGCCAACTTATCCGGTCCCATTGCTTCTGGCCGCACACTAGGATACCCCTGTTTCATGGGAACTATTGGGAACCAGAAACAGCGACATCAAAAACATGTAAACATCCAAGAGCTGGGTTTTTGAAGTGAAAACTTCTTCAGGCGCGTTGAGCACTTTTTGGGCGAGGAAAAATCCTTGATTTCGCGTCATCTTTAAATCGTACCGCCACGCTTTTTAGGGTACCGTACCCGAAGGGTGCCAAACGGGACCCTATTACTGAGACTTCGCTGTCTGTCTGTCCGTCCGTCCGTCCGTCCTGTTTGTCACCGGGTCCGTCTGCACGAACCGTAATAGCTAGAAAGCTGAAATTTTCACAGAATGTGTACATATCTGTTGCCGCACCAACCACAAATACTGAAATACGAGAGATATTGCAAATTAAAGGGGGCCCCGATACAAGAGACGTGTTTAGATACACTTACGCATTTCAAAATGGAGATCTTGACTGAAACCATATTATCTCTTCTGTGCTGAAACTGTTTATTTATTGTCATAGCAACCATGTCATAGACACATATACTACACATTTAAATATGATAGCATATTTCGCGTCAACCCACATAGTTGTGGTTAGCCGGTATGATGTAGATTGTAGACTCTCAATCCGGAGGTCGTCGGTTCAAATCTCGTGAAGGCATAAACTTTTTAAATTTTCTTTTTGTTTATTTTTTTATTGTTTTGAGTGCTTTTGATTTGTTGTACGATGGTACGGTACCCTTCTTGTGCGATACCGACCCGCACTTAACCGATTTTTTTTTATAATTCATCTTTATCGGTACCTACTCGACATTTTCACAATAGAACAATGAATGAAAAGTTTTATTTGTTGAAAACTGAAAATGGCGCGCACTTTTTTTTTGTTTTCGCTCTTTGACTCTGTCTGACTGCCAGG
>CAUOQF010000322.1:0-34748 GCA_963457715.1 Argyresthia albistria | reverse complement strand
GGATTCAACTTTTACAGATGAGAAACTCTGCCGGCACAACCGAGCTCGATTCGACGGGGGAGCGCCAAGTTTTCTGTATTTAGCTTGGTGTTGATAATAACAAAAAACTTTACTAAAAGTTCTTGACATGTTTGAAAAGTCTAATTTGGCGAATAGCCCATCGTGTCCGAATGATAATTGCTTGGACATTACCACTAAACTGTGTTGATTGAATGACACTGATGCTCATGAGGCAATCACAAATACTCGTTTGGTATTTATTTTCCCCGCGCATAAATATTGATAGGATCATCGGAGTTTAGAAACAATACCCTCATCAGCGGGCCGCGCCGTCGAGTGATTCGGGTCAGGTAAATACGCTTTGTATTCAATGCAAATAGAGAAGTATGCAGTGTCGATAAAACGGTTGTCGATATGCGAGCGGGCGCCGCCGCCGCCCGCCGGCTCCGGAATTAAAATGTCAGACGTGCGGCCGCGGCGGGGCGGGCGCGGGGCGGCGGGTGGCGCGGGGCGCGGGGGCGGTGCACACTGTTATTAATAACCATAAGCCGGTAGACGCACGAACGTCCAGAGGGGCCAGCGGCCAGCCAGCCGCGCCGTATAATGAGGAATCACTAATTATATTTTGCACTGTACCTATAGTAATTAACAAAAACACAGCACCCACCAACATTATTGTGACGGCGGCGTCCAATAAAACTCCCAGCCTATTTGCCGTGATAAAACTGATTCGGTCCTATGATTTCATTTCAATTTGCCAAATGCGCCGGCAACTTAATTAGACCGGTAATGTTATTTACTGCCCGGTGCATTCGGGACGCTTTGTATGCAATCTCGTGTCGTGCTGTCGCTTACATAACAAACAATATCTGTACGATACTGCAGTGAGACACGGAGTCTAGCTTTGTCGGAATACGTTTTAATATTCCCCCGCAGCGCGCCGGTTGCCCGCGACAGATCTACCCGAGCTCACTCCCTGGCCGAGGCTCTGCCAGTAAAAAACAGATAACACAGTATATTTTATTGTCAAGGAAATATATTGTCAAAGGACCTGCGATTAATTGCTTGACTCTCCGCTTCGCCCGAGGCGTTTATTCTTTTTGGAGATTCGGACGAGACGTTAGATAGATGGAATATTTTTATCGAAGAGTTCGTCGTCCGATTATTTGAGACGTGACACCAGATAAGCGAGAGTGCCGCCCAGTTCGCATCATGAAGCGTCTTTTATGTCGACGTTTATTCATATAAAGCTTTACGCGATAGTCCCAATAAACCTCTCGGAAAAAGGGATTCGAGTTTACTCCATTCTCGACGCCCCTCCATGTTCAGGAGCTTTTCGTTCCCATGTTTTTCATCGTACAAATATAAATAGCGAGTTATCGTTGGAGCGCGGCGGCGGCGGCGGCACTCCGTTCTCATAACAAACTGCAAAATGCTCCGGATTCTCAGTACTTTAGTAGTGCGCCGCTGGTGGCGGTAGCGGGGCTCTGCTGAAACCCCTAAAGCGCTGACTGCGATCCGTGCATTCTCCCAACACCGGGCCAGGGCTGTCAGGCCGCCTACAAATTACTCCACCGTCGACCCCTCTCGCAAACACTGCAAAATAATGCAATTGAATTGTAACAGAAGAGAAACGAGCAGCCACCATGTCTATTGTTTGCTCTCCCACTGTTTTCTGCAGCCAGCGAGCGCTTTGATTCAAATTCATGTTGTTGCATAAATGCTTTTGTTGTTGCAGTTTTTATAAAAAAAATGTAGAGACAACATTTGATTCACACAGATATCTTCCTAGAAGCCTTAGTTGAGCTTACAGCCGAGACACTAATGATGTCAATACATATTGTCATGATCAGTCCGGCAAAAGCTGCCACAATCCCTTGCACACGCGATAACCCTGGGTAAAACTCACAGAGCGGACGTCAAAAGGTCTATCTATACACGCGAAGGCACGATTTAGTGCGGCCAGGGCTGCCGGCCGGGCTCTGGGAGTCGCCGCCGCCGGATGCCGTCAGAACACTCTCATTTATACTGCCGCTTTCAGAGTGCAGTTTCCCCGCTGTAATTTATTGTACCGCACTCGATTGAAACAAAATTAAAGAACAAACGCTTTGAAACTGCTCCTAGAATAACCGATAGAGAAAAGTAAATTGTTGTTGCTGTCGCTAACGGTAGGGACAGCCGGAAATTAAATTTCAGTTCAGGTCAGATGTTTGTGTGAAAGGATGGTGTGCTAACGGGTTTTGGGATGTGCCCTAGAACCTAACCTAATTGTTTAACAGTGTGGAAATCTAATTAGGTCATTTAGTAACCGTTGATGATTTAATATGGTTTTAACTACTAGCTCGTCCAATGTCCACAAAAGACCCAGTTAAAAATAAAATACCACAACAAATGTAAAATAACATTTTAATAAAATTTTAGGAAGTATACTATGTCCTAACCTTCTTGAAATCAAAACTTCTTCATGACCTACAGGATGCTTCAAGTTCAAGACTAAGCGCCGGTTGCTGAATAGAGAAATTCACTAAGTTAGTACAACTAAGTATAGTGATGTCCCGTTCTTTTTTGTGACATCTGTTAATAAATTCTCAGTTCACAAATCGGAGGTATAACTTTTACTTCAAACTTAAGACGCCAATAAACGTTAGGTGGCAAGTAATCAAAAGATCAACAATACTAAATTCATCCATAATAAAGGGTACGATACTAAATTCATCCATAATACGCGCATAAGGAACATAATTAGCGGCTACGAATGTAATTTATGTACATAATATTACGTGAGTAATCGGATTGTAATCGAGATAAGAGACGGGTCTAAGTCAAGGTCAGGCTAGCAGCAAATTGCCGACGTAATGAAGCTTGCAAAGTGTTGAATATAATGGATATTGTAAAGCAGTTAAGGTATAGTACACCTGCCCTTTGTAATGTGCACATTAAACGCAAGGATGAGGCACGACTTCGTTCTGAACTTTACAAACTACACAAATATTTACTAAATCCGTACTCGGAACGAATGGTGTAACATGAATCCACCAGGATTTTTTATTTTGATTCTTTATATTATGTCTCTTGCGTTCGTTCACCAATAAAGGCTCTCGGTTGTCTTTGCCTTGTAATGAGTTAATGACGTACGCACTTTGTCGTCTCATAGATTTTCGTAGATTTTTTATTGCTTTACCTATACAGAAATGTCTTGGAGAATGCGTCTCATAAATATTCGTAGTTTTTACTACCTTACAATTTGCTTTAACTGTACAGAAATGCCTCGGAAAATATTCCAAAGTTGTTGCGACTTGCAACCACTCAGTTTCACGCCAAAACGTCACTAGACCAGGTTTGTTCTCGGAACCGTATGTCGCTTTGCGGGTTTATACCTAGAATATGGGCGACGCCAAGACCTCTCAGAAATACTATTTGCAGAGGTTCCTGCGAATCCTCTTGAGAACTCTGACATATAGGGCACTAACTAATTGGAAGTCTTCATTCGAGGAATTCGACTGCAACTTGAAAGCTTTTGCTATGTTTTCCTACACGCTCTTACCTTGACATGTTATGATGAGGAATGGTTTTAAGAGCGGCACGTAGAAATACGGTGTGATTTTTGAGACAAATGCAGCAGAAATTGTTTTCGAAGCTAAAACTCTGCAGCATTGCAGAAATCCTTTTACTGGAATACTTCTATGTCTGTATATCTAGGGCAGCTATTATTCTATTGCATAAGTCATATCGAGGTCCTATATGATTTTCCGCCGACGTAAACGTAGTCAGACCTACTAAAACTCAAACACCGTGTCCTCTTATTGCCAGTGATGATTTGGTCTTACTTCTTCTCTAAACGCATGTTATTACAGCATGCAGTATTTTACTGATGTACTTTATTATATGGCTACACTTAATTAACCGTTCATACAATACAGCCATGCTCCGCAAATGTGCCTGCTACACATTCACCATTCAAGTGGAAGTCCTCTTGAAGTTCATTAAGCTCCTAGACTACACTCGGATGACAATTAGCCCCGTATACACTCAACTCCGGAACTCAATAGTCGACTTGTCTCGTTTCTATCTCGACTCTTGTCGCTTGCTTCCGAATTGTATGCCTATTTGCGACAATGAGCGACGTAGTCTGGCTGCAGATTGCATTCGGAAATTAACGTCGATGTGGTTCGGACTGGGAGATGTGTGTGCGGCACACAGCAGGGCAAATGCTTTTAGTTGGATCAGTGTGAGTCATCGGATAACTGACCCCAGGCAGTCATTCATGACTAGGTTTATTAGTGGGGCTCGTAGAAAGGGGGGGGGGGATAAGTTGACATACAAGCTTCTAGCACTATTGATGCTTTTCAAAATTGGTTTAGCACTGTATGTGATTGAAAGGCGCCAGTATTAATATACGCTCTTTCACATGAACAGTGGATTAATTGCCTATTACAATCAGCCTCGCCTTTTACCACAGTACCAAACAGTTGGCCTCTGCATAATTACAACTAATAAGCTCTCACCTCTCTCTAGGACAAAGACACACTTAACTACGACCTGACTTCACCCTGCAACAGCTAAGTGTTGCATTGCATTGTCCAGCGCCAAAGTAACTCGCAGTAAACTTTTTGCTGCCCCGTTCAGAATCGCGATTTAATTCCGACTACGGCGGGCAAATTCACAATGGCCCCGGCAACTCTTGCAGCAGACAGCGTAACTTTGCAGGCGTTTTCTTACTGTAGCTAACTGGCGCAACAAACGTTCTGCTGTTGTGTGCTTTTTGTCATTATTCATGCATGATTCACCTTAATTGTCGCTGTTGCCCTTTTTTGAATAATCGGAAATGACCAACGTGATTTGGTAAATGTAGAGTTGTTTTTATGATTGAAGCCGTGACCTGACTTTTCTGATTCCCTCGTGGTTAAAATTTCAGCATAATTCGCCATTAATCTTATCTAACATCTGTCTGGCAATACCAAAGATGGTGTTCCGACCGGACCGGAATGGTTTAGTTCAGCTCACCGAGTCTGTTTCAATTAATCGGCCGCAGCCGAGCCCGACCCGGCCATTCCAGTACTCGCCGATAAACTGCACCATTTGACATCGGAGCGAGCACTATGACACACGCGCCAGCGAAAAAAAAAACAGACTCCACACTACACTCGAACCGTACCAAACTCAGTATCAACGAATTAAAGTCCAATTCGTAGTAGCAACATTTGAAAGTTACTACCTTTTAGCGCAATCGCGAGTGCGATATGAAACTCGGACATCTACTGCATGATCCGTCAAGTTTCAACTTTATAGCTAGCTGGTAAGGTGTATAATAGTCTGCACGTACTTGATTTACAGACGGGAGTTGTTTTCGTTGGTTGGCCGTTATTGAATGGAATGCGAAGAGATGAGACCGATAGCTGACGACTCCAAACTTGGCGCTGGGTTTTCAGAATACTTGTTCGGTCTTCGAGATTTTTAGAGAACATTGGCCAAATACTTCGACGTCTTTACGTTAGCTGTGCATCCGGGCCCATGTCTAATATGACATGGGAAACTGTGACTATATTTACTTTTATCTTGTCAACAGGGCTACCCTCCACCTCCAAGGCCAGGACAGCCATCGACACCTAACGCACATGATCCTGACAATGTAAGTTATAACTTATAAATGATTGGTATAACCGCAATGAAATACGGCTTCAAGTGATCAAGTGACTAGTGAATTAATTTATCATTCCCACCGATGAATCAGCCCGGCCCGGCCGTATTAAAAAGCTATCAGGCGGGGCTTACGAAGTTAAACCCTGGCTGACAGTAAAGAAGTAATTATGCGGTTTCCGTACAGATGAATAATTTTGTTTTTCCTAAATAACATTGAAAAAATCTCCATGTAGAAATGGTGCGTCTAAGGATCTCGTTCTTCTAAGTCCCAACTCCTAACAGGTTACCTTAAAACTTAAAATGGTATGAAACGGAAACGGCGCACACTTGCCATGGTTCGTCGTGCCTAACGTTGTAAATGTTGTAATGAAGAGTCTACATTAGCGAGCTTCTGCTTGTAGGTTAATGGCGTGACGTCACCGCTCACAATGTGCCTCTTATGCGAAACACATGAGTTTTACACATTATACAAAGTGCGCTCTTCGTCTTGGGAACGAACGCCTAACTACCATATGGTGTCGTTTTCGGCGCTCAAGAACGCTCTAGAAACGTGACGAGGATTCTTGCCATTCTCAATGCCATATTCAAGTTTTAAAAGAAAAAAATGATACCACAGACCAATAAGATGTTCAGTTTTGGACAGGAATTCATTGCTTGGCATACTTGCTTCCACCTTATCATCGTTTGGCTGGCTCCTGAGCGAGCGGCTTATAAACAACGGTTTGTTACTCCGGTCTACTATCCACCGCTCCCCTGGCAGGGGAGCCGTAATGATTTTATAATAGCGCCTTGCAGCCAACGCACTAATGGATAAACAACGTCGGACGGCGGCGCGGCGGGTACTTTTACACGTGCTCATTACCCGGAAAAGTTGGCCGATCGCTCCTCGCTTGGACAGTTTGCGGACTTTGATAACTCGCTGATATTACTACAGCTTTCCAACAATCTTTTGACTTGCGGTGACAGGTGGAACTAACGCTTTTTGACGGGTTCCTTACATCAAGTTGCGTAGAACTGGCACTCGCGCGCCAAAAGATCGTTGGGAGACTGTACTAGGCCGGCCTAATTTGGATGAAGTCGCTGTAAAAGCATTATTTTTGTGTTAATTGGGTTTTGCGAGCCTCGGTCGTGGCTACAGACTCCATAGGTGCCACCTGCTTCCGCACCACATGCCAAGCCGACTCCAGTAACAATATTTGACATCGCTACCGCTGTAACTGCTGACATGGACCATCAAGAAGCTCGCCTCATCAGCCGTTTGCAGCTCGATGAGCTTGATGAACGTTTACTACACGGGATGGGATGTGACGAAGTGATTGAAAGTGACGGAAACTGTGTCATATCTTCTGAATATTAACCCAGTAAAAATAGGAAATTCAGCGGAACTAATTAGGGAGTTACAAAAAACTTAAGGATTGTGTAGTGGCAGGTCTCCTGAAAAGAGTCATATAAGAGTATTTCATACGCCCCCACCGCCCCCTAGCGGCAGGTAAATGAGAGGAATTTATATGACTCTTCAGGAGACCTGCCCTTACACAATCCTAAAGTTTTTGGTAACTCCCTAATTAATTAGTTCCGCTTATTGCCCTCTTTAGGGTTCCGTACCCGAAGGGTGGCAAACAGGACCCTATTACTAAGGAGGTTTTAAAAGAGGTACGGAGGAGTTTCTTACCCTTCTTTGCTCCATCCCTAAGCCCACAACTTCCGAACGGGCGGTAGTATACAAAAATATTAATATTATATATTATTGACGTTGACTAGGTAATCTGTATGATTTTATGGTCAATAAAAAATCTGTATGATTTTATGGTCAATAAAAAAAAATGATCTTGAACTAAGCCCACAGATTATAATAGATATTAAAGGGAATCAATCCCATACAAAAGACATGTTTTTTTGCCGTTTTTATTGATAATAGTACGGAACCCTTCGTGCGAGAGTCCGACTCGTACTTGGCCGGTTTTCTGTTTTGTTTAGTTTTACGGTATTATATGCTCTATTACATCAGTAATACATACCCATAATAAAGGAATATCCATTACTTCTTTTCAATTTCAAGATAATCATGCAAATATGCTCTTTAATGGCTATATATGAATTTAATTCACATCCGACAGCCACCATATTTCTCAATCAGCTGATGTGTAAAATGGATAGTCTTATTTTATTGCTATCCTGTATAGCCGTCCTCTCAGAACTGACGTATAAATAATCGTTGTAATCAGAAACGTCTCGTCTTCATTAGCGCACATGTGGTCCCGAATCGTGAGCCACTTCCAACCAGCCTCTATATCTGGCACATGACACTCTGTATACGGAGTTAGCGGCCTGTCTCTCAGAACACTTGACAATAACAGTCAACACGCCACCATACACGCCTGTAGCACTTAGACCTTGGGAATAGAGCACACTGTCGCAAGGTAACGTTCGAGTGAATTGCCAAGAGCGAAGCTAACTCGACTCCGTTCGCGAGACTGTAAATTATTTTATTCCGCATTGTTCGAAAGAAAAAAACATGAACGTAAAAGACTGGAGGAAATTGAATATGCAATTGTTTACCGTTTTGCCGCGCATGCTTTATATAGATCGGATAGTATGAAACAGTTAGACTCGATCCTGACCAAAAGAGATTGTTGGCAGGCTCAAGATACGTTTATTCAGGGTCGTGAGTCGAATATTGGTGATATCGTTGAAACACTGGGTAGCGACTCGCCGGGAATTTGTAGATAGTCTTCAGCTCCTTGGTAGACTCGTGACAAATCCAGCTGGTCCACTTCTCCAGACGTCAACAACAGATATGATTAGCGCCAGGAGGATTTTACGACTCGGCGTGGAACCCTGGAAAGAGACTAGTGTGAATAATAGGAAAACAAGAGCGCTACAGCGCCCAGCTATCAGGCGAACGGCTCCTCACACGGAGACTTCCGACGAGGGCCCTAGGGTAATTAGGATCTAAGAGTGCCGCAGTCCAATAAACACTCAATAGAAAAGGGATATACACAGAGAATATAAAATACACGAAAATAAGAAAGACTAACTACGAACAAATGCTTACCCAAAGGTTGGGGATTATAGAGAATTTTTATAGCAACAACTGCTCTGTTCAGCAACTCAAAATTCAGCTCCAATACAATACAAAAGGGACTAGCCCATCGCCGCAACTATAGGCGTGACTTGAAAAATTGTGCAGAAGATAGGTACGTCCTCACTTTTCAGAGCTCAAACCAGGACTGCGTCAAAAAAACAATCAGCTACCAGACAAGATTCTAAACTAATTTACGAATTTCTACAGTTTACTTTTTATCTGACTAATCCGCCAGTAGCCAATATGGTCAAAGAGGTAGTACGTTACAAGTATACTAACTAGCTCTGTCGATCGGTAAACATTATTTATTATTGCTTTTACATTACAGCTAAGTTAGACTACCGAGGCTGGAGTTATTTTTAATAGCGGTATTCTCTGCCATGGACATAGTTTAACAGGTATTCCTGGGCGCTGTTCAAGTTAACAGGTTGGTTAAATCAGTTTCGGCCAATAACATCTCGCTATTATGAATAATAGAGGCACGCGATTGGCTGAGGCTGATTTAACCAACCTGTTTATTGTTTATTTATTTATTTATTTATCACAAGTATTCGTGCCATAACAGCGAGCCAAAGCGACACACACAAACATTATTTTAAATCACATTATTATTATTATTATTATTAGCCTATAGCATCCCACTGCTGGGCAAAGGCCTCTCTTCCCCGTTTCCATGCACCGCGCTCCTGGGCCACATTACAATAAATTAATAGTACAAATACATTGCAAATCAGTACACTAAATACATAGCAGTTAACTTAATCAGCGCCCAGGAAACCGGGGGTTAGTCGACAAATATAATGATTATTCAATCCTGGCGGATACATCATAAAACGCCTGTAATCTTAGACTCGAAACATGGTGTGTTTTTGGTTGCGCCTCTTCATCATGACCGCATGCTGTCTCCACTCCACACGTACAAATAATGAATGACGTTGTCTGGATGTCCATTCGTACGAAATTGGCCGGTCCCTGTATTGTATATTGGTGCATGGTTAATAGCCGTGGGTGTATTAGGTAGAGGTAGAGGGCCCTGGCGGCGGCGCTACAAACGCATTAGACCCCTTTGAGATAAAAAAAGAAGTATTGCATATGAAAATCGTGCTAGGGCTGCCATCACTGTGTTTATGTTATGACGATTTGTGTATTGCTTTCAGTGACAGCTGTTGTTGTTTCCCTGGACAGATACTGATGATATGAATACATTATTCATTGTTTCAGTGAGTTCTATCCCTGTAAATAAATTATCAATTTATCTTTAGCTATTCATTATCCTTCCAAAAATGACCACTTTTTTAGTTTTTTTTATTATTTATTCATAGATTTGTATAGGTAACTCATATGAACCGTCAGTCCTGTTAAGTCTACAAATAAAAAATATTTTCCTCGTCACCCCATAACCCAATAAAGGTGTACTTTTCATCCGTGCCCATTAAAAATTAAACGTACAGTTACATACACAAGCGGCAGCCCTAAATATTCGGGGTCCGTTTGATGTTGATTGATACCGTTAGAGCATTGTACACTTGTACAGCCAGGGGGACGCCAAATGAGTGGTGCGGGCTTATCCCGTTGACTCTAATGCGCTTTGTCAACATCCTGGGAAAGCATGGCAGTTGTCTGTCAAACAAAAGTGTGTAGTGGGGACTACTGTGATAAATTCCGACTCCGATTCTGACCAACGACTCTACCAATAATTAATTACTTGTTGTTAGTCGGTAGTCGGTACCCACATATTTTGGGAAACAAAGAACAAAGTCAGACATTTGGACTAATTTAAACCAAATTTCTGACTTTGTTCTATGATTTCCAAAATATGTGGGTCCCACCCACCATGTTAAGGCTGGTGTTTAAACTATTACCAAAAACGCACCTATTTTACTACCAAAAATTCGAAATGACTGCCAGAATTGATAAATGTGCACCAAATTATGTTCTATGAAATACTGTAGAAATTAAGCAATTTTTATTTTCCATAAAAATATGAAAATGTGACCTAAAGCAACCAATTCGGTTTTGTGTAACTACATGGTGTCGCCTCGCTCAGCTCCGCTTCGCTCGGCTCCGGGTGTTTCATAAAGTTATGACCTACCTAACTCAAACTATCTTTAGTATTGGCAGGCCGGGGATACTCCGCAAATGACCTACAAAGCTACAAGTACATAGTTAAAGTAAGAGTAAGTAGAGGCAACTTTTAGGTAAATAATCGAAGTGCGTGCGCCGCGCTATGCAGCATGAATTGCGTTGTCGCAAGAGTCGCTTTTAGTTAAATGGTTATGTACAGTGTCCCATATGTTCCTAACTCTTTATTAATCTGTGGTATTGGCACGGAAAGTGACCTAAAGCAACCAAATACTCTTTTAGGTAAACAACTTTTGGTGAACATTTATCACTTTTGGTAAGCAATGTGTAATTATTCTCATGAGTGTATGTTTATTTTGAAACTCAAAAGCATTGTTTTTTAAAGCACATCGGTATAAAGTGCATTTAGTTTATATGGACTTCATATATTTTACTTGGTACTTTGTCTTAGGGACAAAAAATAATCTTGGTGAAGTTTTAAATTGTAGCCATATTTTATTAAAGCATAACTAATGCATCAAAATTTTGTTATGTACCCTACTCGCAAATTAAAATACAAAACACATTGTGGTAGCTTTATTCTGAAACTAAAATATTCGTTCCTACTCCAACAATTTCACAATAAAATTATTCTGAACATGACTAGCCGGAACAAACCCGCATGCATTATTAAAACCGGGCCTCGTACTCGATGCGATGTGACGTTTTTCGTAATGAATGTACGCCGTGTGCGATAGCTCATTGTTGCACCAAAAAACTGCCCCCTCCCAGGGCCCTGATCGTAGTATGGCATCGACTGAGTACGTCCCTGACTGCCGCCCCTTGAAATCTGAGATAATATTATGGCACTGCGGAAGGTATGGCCGGTGTAAATAAAAATATAGGTATGACTACATGTGGTTATAATATTGATTTTTTTTGATGATTTAATTGTGTAATGTGATTGATCAACCCTGCACTGATTAAAATTATTAAGTACATAATGGGGCCGATTCTCTAGGTTAGACTCGCTAAAATTACTTGACAAGATTAGCTCGGACAGTTCTTATGCGGTCGCCATAAATTCCATGTTCGAACTCTCTTGAATTATTTTAACCCTTTCGTCGACGCTTCTATAGTTCTCCAAAATAAAATTGTTCGACCGGTGTGCTTCTGAGAGCGAACCTGTGTACTGATGAACTAATTCAAAAGTGAGTTCGAAAATGGAATCTATGGCAACTTTGGCAACCGCGTAAGAGCGTCAGAGCTAATATTGTCAAGTAATTTTAGTGAGTGTTACCCAGAGAATAGGCCCCACTACCTACTTACTCTGATTTTAGACGATTTAAATATGTATGATTTTAGAGATAAGCTTGCTTCAATTTCTTATAAGTTTTGTCACAATATCATGAATACATTCTTTGCTATTGTAAATAACCATGATTACGATATTTCTCCCTGCAAAATATAACCATTACCAAACGAAGAGGGGGTAGCAACTCTAACTATTTACTTATGCACGTCGTCCGCTATGAATGACAGGTCTAATGCAGCCCCTTATGAGTCTCCCTTATAAGTCATAAGTCATAAGTCATAAGTATTTATTCAAAAACAATACATGATTGTGTATGAAATTACAAAAAATACAGTTAATTTAAAATTAATTAATTAATAATCTTATCAATTTAAATATGGTACATTAAGAAAAAAATAAAATGTCACAGATAAAAAATTGAATTAAAAATTAAAGAATAAAATTAAAATGTCAAAAATTAGATTAAATGATACCAACGTCAGTACATGACGTGTTCCAAATTAATTTATAAATTATAATCACAAACAATAATAATATTAGGATGTCAAAAAGGTACAATTAAATTCACTTTAAATTAATAAATTCTTCAATGCTGTAGGGGCTGTTTTGTAACAGGTATAATTTAAGTTTATGTTTAAAGCTGCTGTGTGTAACTAAAGTTTTAAGCTCCACTGGTAGGTGTTTAAATAACGATAGCGACTGAAAACCAGCAGCATGTCGTGCTATCACTAACTTCGGTGCGGATCCAATTGGGAAGTCCTTCCGACGCGAGTTTTCTCGTTCAGACCTCTGTTCCTGGTTTTCTAATTTGTGTATGTTTTTAGATAAGCCAACCATTAAAACAAGTATATAAAGCGCAGGAACCGTTAGTATCCCTAACCTAATGAAATGTGGCCTACATGATTCCGTCTGTGAAATGCGAACTATCGTACGGATTGCTCTCTTCTGCATTACAAAAGCCTTTGTGACATTGTAAGCATAGCTATTTCCCCACAATTTTATACTATAGCGTAGTTTCGATTCGATCAGAGCATAGTACACCATTTTAAGATGTTCCTGATCTACCACGTCTCTCAAACTCCTCAGAGCATAGCATGCTGAACTGATGCTTCCTTCTAGGGCAATAAGTTCGGGCTTCCAGTTCAGTGAGGAATCTATGTGTACCCCCAGAAACTTAAAGACATCCACCATAGTCACCGTATCGCCGTTAAGCGTTGCATTTATAACGTCACTGTTCCGTGCCGTGGTTTTAAATAACAGTAGGTTGGTCTTACTTGTGTTTATTTTTAATTTATTATTTGTGAACCAGTTATGAAACATTGATAGAATTGAATTTACTTTGCATTCGAGTGATTCAAGATCATTGTCCGAAACAACAGCATTTGTGTCATCCGCATAAACTACGAGCTGACTATCAGGCATCGATTTACCAATAAATTCGAACAAGTCGTTGGTGAATATAATGAAGAAAATTGGACCCAAAATAGAGCCCTGCGGTACTCCTCTAGATATCGTGACCATCCTTGACCTTGTTACCTCTTGACATCCGTTGTCATTTGTGGTCAGTTCGACGAATTGCTTTCGGTTATGTAGGTAAGATTTTATGAGATCCAAGCATTTACCTTGCACACCGTAATGCTCCAGCTTAATAATTAATATGTTATGATCCACAAGATCAAATGCTGAACTTAAGTCCAAAAACAATGCTGCTACCTTCATTTTGTTGTCTAGTTTATTTAATACGTCCGATACCAAAGTGTCTATTGCATCAGTGGTTCCTAAACCTCTCTGATAGCCGAACTGTCTTTCACTTAATATTTTGTTTGTCACTAAGTGTGCTAGAAACCTTGCCTTGATGAGCTTTTCAAATATCTTTGATAATATAGGAAGCAACGAAATGGGCCTGTAGTGGGTTGGATCCGTTTTTGTTCCTTTCTTATATACTGGCAGTACGCGAGCAATCTTAAGCTGCTCAGGGAAAATTGCCAGCTCTAGACAGTTGTTCAGGAAAGTAGAAATGGGCTCTGCTAATAAATCTATATTATTTTTGATGACTGTGATGGGAACATCATCATAACCAAATGACTGTTTATTTTCGAAGAGTCTCACCATCTTCTCAACTTCTATTTTGGACGTGGGTCTAAAGTCCATTTCACGCATTACTTTTGGACAGTGTGTAGTTAATAGATCCACTGCTGTTTCAGACCCATTTGCGACGCATGTCGATTTTGCATCAAATTGCTCTGCAAAAATATCTACAATATCCACTGGCCTGTCAATGATTTTATCATTAACCTTTAATAGCAGTTTGTCTGTTACAGAGATCGGTTTTTTATTTCTGTGACTGTTAACAACTTTCCATAAGGCTTTTGAGGAGTGTTTTGCTTTGTCGAGTTCAGTCCTGACCGCTAATTTTTTTGCTACTGTAAGCACTCTCTTATATATTTTTATATAATTATTACGGTAGTTCCTTATAGAATCATCACAATTGCTCGAACCTACTAAAACCCTCTTCATTTTGCTAGATGTTTTGATACCTGGAGTGATCCATTTTAATTTGCTAGAATTTCTTAATGAGATCTTTTTCTTCCTTTTGCAAAAACACCTCTGAAATATGTTATTGAAACTTGCTAAGAACCCATTTATACCCTTTTCATTAAGATTCTCTCTTATCACTTCTTCCCTAAAACGTTTATTGTTATTATCAGAGAATAACCTACGTTCTATTATTAATGTTGGTTCCTTTTTATTCACTAATTTAAGGTTCGGCAGTGCAAGGTCACAGAATATTGCTGCATGACCATCTGATAGACCATTATGGTCTACATCAGTACCCACTAGATGTTCCTCCGGTATATTTGTAAGAAAATTGTCGAGACATGAGGACGAATCATTTCTGACAAAAGTAGTTACTTCTATCAAAACCCTGAAATTGTAGCACCTTAGCAGAGACAGAAATTCACTACGTCTATTATTCTCACACAGAATGTCTATATTAAAGTCACCGCAAATTATACATGTTTTATCAAAAAAGTGTTCCAGAAGCTTTTCCAGACAAACCATAAAGTCATCATACGTGTCATCGTTAGGATTCCGATAACAACAGATTATATTAAGACTTGTATCCTGATCTAAGACGCCGCACACCTAGAAACACCTATTTTTGTACAACTTTTTGCAGATTGCAAGGTCTGCACATTGTCTTTGATTATGAGCTAAAATAAGAGAACCGCCCCTTGTCATGTTGACTCTAGTATTATGGGCAGCCACATAATGGTTTTCCAATTTAAATAGAGCTGCTGAGTATTTATTAAGAAAATGCTCAGTAATGCAAACGTAATGTACCACACCCTTATGACTATGCAAATATACTTCTAACTCATCCCTTTTTGATGTAATTCCACACACATTTTGATGATATATATTGACTATTGTACCGGTTTGTCTCGATATTTCTTTGTGGTCAGTCATGCAAACAATGTTGTTTTTATTGTTCTGAACGAAAAAACTGCAGATCCATTTGTTTGTTCACCATTTTGTCGCCAGAGAAATAATATGGGATTGTGCCCCTTTTTATTTTATCTTTAACTTTGTCATTTGATTTCATGCATACTGGAGCCCCCGGCTTCAGAGAGGGGTCTTGAGAAATGACTCAGTTATGCTTCTCCATTCAAATCACGCGACTGACTAAGGATGCTCCTCCACGAAATTTATTCAAAGACCAGAGTTGTGTTGTTAAAAAAATGCGATCGTAATAAAGATTTTTTCAATGTAAATCCTTGCTTGCTACCCTGTCGTGGTATTCCTGTAACGATTTCACACAATACAGACAAAGAAACGTGACGGTCGAGGATAGTCAACAATTAGTTTAATTTGCCACACAGAGCTACATATTTATATGCAAAAAGAGAGCAGGGCCGGCTTGGGTTCGCGTTGATAATAAACGAGATTGAGAGGGGGTGTGCTCTCGACGCAAATGAATGACGACGCTCGCAACTAACGCGGGGCGTAATCAGACCGGGCGGGCGTGCGTTCGCGGAAAAACAGAATTTATATTCCGCTCCTGTGAAAATTTGCAGCGGACAAATTACCAAATAGAAGAGCGTTCTGCTCTACATCTGATTTGTGTGGAGCGCTTAGAATGCAGTATGCGAAATGCTTGTTTTGTTTTGGACGTGCAAGGTTTTGTTTGTTACGCGTGATTTAAAACTCTGTCTATCTCTGGTATTGAAATACGACCCAAAAATAAAACTTGACGACGCCTTCGATGTTTCAGAAAAAAGACCCTTATCTTTTTAAGCTGACAGAGTAGCTCGAGCTGATCCATCTCCGCCGGGAGAAGTCTTACATCAAACGAAATAACTTTATCGAATGACATTCGCCGAGCCTGCCTCGAGCTCTCTGTAGGCGTTGTCTGTGAAGCTCAACTTTATACTCGAGCGGGGTTGCGGGGCGGCGGCGTCTTATTTCAAACTTTTTTCAGGGATGCCACAGACGCAAGGATATTTTATATTTTCAAAAACACCTCCTTACGCTCAAGCTGTTGTTGAGTACAAAAACTGCCAGTAATCAACGGACACGGAGGGGAAAAGCCAGCAGACATCACACAAAGCGGTTAACGACGTCATCTGCGATCTTGCCGAAACTTTATTTTCCGAGATTCCGCGCGAGGCCTAAACATAGAATTATTCAAACACTTATTACGGCTCCTCCGGCGCGTCGTCCTTGTCTCGTCGACGTCGTGTCGCGCGGCTACGCGAAATTTTAGCTGCGTTCTCCGCCGTGGATTTAGTAGGGAGGGAACGGACGCAAATCTCATTTGCCGAGCGCGGGAGCGGGATCCCCGGCGAAATTACGAATCGTCAGAACACGCGCAAGAGTACGTTCCGTTTTTAATTGAATAAGCCGAGAGCGCCATATAATCCGGCCCTGCGCGCTCCGCCCTCGAGCGCCAAAATTCGCGTAGGCTCCGCTGTTTGTTTTTGCTTGCGAGTCTTGTTCCAAGTAGTTCCAACTGCTTCTCCACTTGGATCGCCCGCACCTCCCTATTCTTCCCTCCTCGCTTACTCCACGTGCACCTACTTTAAGATCCTTCGCTCAAGGGCTGTCTATCAAAACAAACTTTGCGATAAAGTTTGTTTCCCTATTCGTTTGTAGATATCGTTCATTCTGTAAAGTAAACCAATACGTTAATTAAGTATTGATAGAGCATTCCCTTGAACAGTAGTGGGGTAGGTACTCGTATTATCTCAGCAATTAATTTTGCAAAACCATGTTACGTGGCGTCATATATTTCATTAGTTATTGTACAATTTTATGTTCGGACGTGAATAATGTTTTATTTTTCGAACAGACAAATGGAGCGGCCGGAGCGCTTTCGGCTCGAATGTAATTACTGCGGTCCGATTTCGATAATGCGCCGCGAGGCCGCTCGCGAACAAATGCGGTCGAGTCGAGCGCTCGGCTCCATGTATTTTAAAATTGTGCACGCCTGACAGCACAGATAGAGCCTGTTCATTTATATTTCGAGCCGAAACCCATCATGTCGCTTCATATTAATTGTGGAGCACAAAAATAACCAGAAAGGACGCAGCGAAGTCTCATATTTAACCGAAATAAAAGTACATACTCCACTCTCGACCGTAATCTTCGTATGTAAAACACCGGTTCTAGCGAGGGCTCAATAAAAAGATTTACTCCAATTACTGGGTTCGTGGGTCGGAGATAGGGCTGGGACAGGCGGACTGGCGGACGGACGGGCGATTTAATCACGTTGTAAAAACGCGAGATCGCCGGTAACGAGGCAGTAAAACCGGACCGGGGCCCGTAACAACGCCGACTGCTTCTTGATATACGCACTAAACCGAATTGTAGGCCTTGCCCGCAACGGTAATGGCATAGCAGTCCCACGGCTTGCGACAGAGGATAGAGTTTCGAAATTGTTTATACTTTTGAGTGTAGTGGTTTTATTTTGCTTGTGGAAAATACCCTTAAGGCCAGTAGGCTCAGTAGAGTAATTAGATACCTAGTACATCTGAAATCTCTCTAACTTTCCACCTCTGAAGGTCCTTCACCCACCACAATATGACAGACATCAGCCATTTGTGACCCAACGAAACGACCGTAAGATGTCTTAAACTATCCATTGATCTCTTCTCGAAGAGAATATAAACTATGCTACCGATACCAGCATTCATGTCATACTCGTGGATGGCACCCACATGGAGCGAGCGACACTTAAATGTCGTGCATTCGCGAACCATCTCCCAAGTGCCCTGCCATTGCGGCTACTTTGTCAACCTACTCAACAGAGTTTATGTTCCCGGTTTAATACTGCACTAGGTTCGGAAATAAAATTACCCACAATCGATTCTACCGGCGGCGGCGGCGGCGGCCTACATAACTGGAACAGCCGGAATCCTACTGAAAATACATATGGCAGAGTGGGTTTTAGTGCTGTGTGTTATTTATAAACCTGAACAGTATTATTATTTTGAATTTTTGCTTTGATGGTATCGCCGGTTTTTAGGGTTCCGATCCTTAAGGGCGGGCCCTAGGCAATCAGAACTTAGAATTTCATCCTTAACTTATTTTTAGAGGTAATTAAATAAAAAAAAGAAAAAAGGATAAAGCCAAGCTAAGCAAGTCTAACTGAGGAACATACTATGCCATTTTTATAATGATTAGATAAATAACAAGAACACAAATTCAGATGCGGTACGAATTTGTAAAATAAAACATTGTGACAGACAGATTTTCTGGCAACTTCAGGAGACTTTTTTATCGAGCAAAATTAATAAAATAACGTTTATGGGAAAGCGAAGTCACGCTGACACTCGTGATAAACAAGCTAATGAAAAAACGTACAGCAATAATACTCGTAATTCCGAGCGATTTATGTTTTGCTAAACGCTGTTTTTGCCTTGGGCGCCGTCTTAAAAGGAATAAACAGTCAAGTGCGAGTAGGACTCCCGCACCAAGGGTTCAGATCACACTTGGAGAGTGTAACATGTGTAATAATTAAGTTTCCACATAAAAAAAACTAAAGTACCTATTATGTCATCCATGTAAACCATTTTTTTTTTTTAAAAGATAGAATTTGCGGTTTTCATATTTTTTCGCTTTACTTGTTTATGCTATAAGAACCGGCCAAGTGCGAGTCGGACTCGCGCACGAATAGTTCCGTATCATAATCTATAAAAAAACAAAAAAAACATGTTTGTTGTATGGGAGCCTCCTTTAATATTTATTATAATCTGTTTTATTATTGTTGTTATATTATAGCGGCAACAGAAATACATCATGTGTGAAAATTTCAACTGTCTAGCTATCACGGTTCATGAGATACAGCCTGGTGACAGACGGACAGACGGACGGACAGCGGAGGCTTAGTAATACCCCCGTTTGGCACCCTTCGAGTACGGAACCTTATAGGATCACTTTGTTGTCCGTCCGTCCGTCTGTCCGTGTGTCACAATCTTTATATGTGAAGAAAATTTGGCACAAAGCAAAGCAAGGTCTTAGCACAAGTAAAGGGAAAAATATGAAAACTGCACTGTCTTTCTACAAAAATATTTAATTTGGTTTACATGGATGGCATCATACTTTAGTTTTTTTATGTGGAAACCTAATTACACATGTTACACTCTCCAAGTGTGATCGGAACCCTTGGTGCGCGAGTCCTTCTTGCACTTGACCGTTTATTTGCACAACTAGAATTGGTTACGGGGCGTGGCTAGGCCGCCTTTACTGCATTCTTATCACGAATAGACTGTAATGCCCTGGTCACTAGTGTATTCCACTGTAGCCTGCCTGATTACCAGTCGTGTCATTTGCATGGAAGCATGCAACTCTGATCGCAGTTGATATTTTCGTCCCAAATGGGATGTCGGAGTAATTTCGCAGATTGCACTCTCGTGCAGCAACTATGAGCCTGTCATAAAACTCGGATAGAATATTTTTACGAGTCATTAGAAGAGATCCTCCCCATAATTTCTATGGACTGTCAATAATTTATATATATTACTTCGTCGGTATACCCCGCATTGTAAGAATTATTGGCCGTAACTTAGGCCGTTTAAGTTCTCAAGGGTTTGTCTATAAACAACTCCCGCATCCTATCGTACTATATCAGCAGATCGTTATTATTTTTTTATAGCACGTGCTTACTTGCGAAGGTGTGTTTGAGTAGTCATCGTAAAAGCGCCCATACAGCTTTATGGTACGTGGTACGCCTGAAGCCTAACCCCGCATATATTTTAGAACAGGGTCAAACTGCTTTCCTGTTGGGTGGTCGTAACATAACTTCCGATTCCGACTACCTCACAGATTATTTCGTAAACTACTCACTAAACATTACTTGACTGCTGGAACGTTTTACTTCGACGAAAAAATAAGATGACGATACATGTTATTGAATGTGGTTACAATACACATTATGAGCAGTGTTTATCAGTTTTTCAAATATAAATATAGACCTATAAGCAAAAACAGATTCCAAAAAGCGCACAGACTGTTTTGCAAAAGTGGTTCCCATCGATTTACTAGTTGTGTTAGGTAGGTCCCAGCAATCCCGGTGGCATTGACCCCCCGACCCACAATGTGACAAAATAGTAGTATGACGTAAAAGCTCTTGTCATCGCAAACCATCAATCACCGGACTCGTTTGTGACGTACTGCGACCTGTATGTGCTCCCAAGGCTTCCCGCTCACTATCCTGACATTTACCTACAATGATCACGTAACTGTTTCGTGACGTTTTCATCTCGTTGAATGTGTACTTATTCTACTTATGTAGTGATATGGTGCTCAGCATTCTTATGAAATAAATGTTTTTGTGTTCGATCATACAAAACTTTAGGCGATTTCATCATTACGCACGCAACGCATGGTAGTATCACAGAAAACATAATAAACGCAATCTGCATACCAGCCGAATGCATCGGCAATTTCTAAGCTTCGTGCAGCGTTTGAAGTGGAGTCGCGTCGGAGGATGTGGCGTGAAATGATGTCATCTGATTGCGATGAGCAGGCAGGCACGCCCATCGCATTCGTGACATCGACTATAAACGACTCATGCATGCCTTACTTTTATGCCATTCTGTACTCAAGTGAAGTGACGAGCTTGAAAGGGCAACTTGTGGGAGGAGGCGAGCATAGAAATATTGACGAGAATTGGCATCAAGAACGTGTGATCAACAATCAAAAATACGCACTCAGAAAAATTACATAGCACAAAAATACATAGTAAAGGTGTACAAAGGCGAGCTTATCTCTTAGAAGTAAGAGATCTCTTCCAGCAAACCATGGATGGATGTTATGGATGTGTTATGATGTGTCTTCAAACGTTGTAAACTGAATAATAAACTCGCTCTCACTTTCTTTCTTCGTTAGTTGAACTACGGCATCACAGCTGAACGTCAGCACTGATAGACGCCCACTGATGACAATCGGCCTTTCCCGTTGATCTCAATTTTGTTTGACCTTTATTGGTTGATCTCTCCCTTTCGTTCTCTTCTTTTTTGTTTGACCTTCATTAGTTGATCTCTCCCTTTCTTTCTTCCTTAGTTGATCTCTCCCTTTCTTTCAACCTTAGTTGATCTCTCCCTTTCTCGCACTACACACATGTGTAGGGTACGTCCTCTACACATGGCTTTGATCTCCTATGTCACGGTGTCATTGTCCTCTGGTCACACAGCTGACAACGACTCCGTTGAAATCACGTCCTCTTGCTGCAGCAACCCACTGCGAGGACGCTTTTGGTCTTTAGCTAGACCATAGCATCAAAAACATCATCCGGCTCGAAGGACCAATATTTGAACTGTGACTCTTATTGGCACCATACAATAAAACCACGGAATAAACCTTTGGTAGTACCGGACCAGGGTTGGCTGGTTGTTGTTGTTGACCTCCTTACTTTAAGAACTCTACCACAATGTAGCAATAAATAATTTGGAATTTGGATGAGACAGGTGGATTTCTAATCTAAGTAGGGGGTAGACTAATGTGTACAACAAACAAATTTCAAATACTTAGTTATTATATAATAAAACAATAAACTAAATAAACTAGTGCCTACATACATAAATAAATATGAAATATACAATCCTGTCCTTCCTTCTTTCCTTGAAGGTTAGACGAAGAATTAGAATTAAAATCATAAAAAAGCAAATGGTGGTCTGAGTTCGGAAAAAATCTCTTCGATCCATCTAAAATCTAGAGAATCTTTGATCATCTAGAGCAGGGTTTCTCAAACTTATGGCCCCACGTACCCCTGTTAATGTTGCCAAATGACTGCGAACCCCTAACCCCGCTCCTGTGAAAATGAAAATAATAAATTCACACAAATAATAAATTCAAGTTAACACGGTTTTTTATTTTAATAAAAGGCATTACAGTGACAAAAATAAATGTTTTTAATATTAATGTGATGGATGGGCTTGTTTCTTGTCGCAAATGGAGTCGATTTTAGGAGCAATTTTGGACAATTTTAATCTTAATTCTGGCTCAACATTAAGTCGATTTCTGTACTTGGTTTTTATCATTACTAGATGTGAAAACCCACTCTCACATAAGTATGTTGTTGCAAACGGTAGAAGAAAATTCACCGCTTTTCGTGAGAGTTCGGGATATTCTTCCTGTCTAACTGTCCAAAAATCAATCAAAGACATCCTTCTGAAATCAGCTTGAAGAGTTTCATCTGCGGACATTTCTAGTAATGACTCCTGTTGCTTAATACTCAAACCAGCATTTATACTCTCGGTTGTGACCATAAATGGGTTTCGAATCCAGCCTTCAGAATTATCAATATCTGGAAAATACCTTTTCAGTTCGCCGGAGAGGTGAGACATATGAAAAACAATTTCAGCCTTTATTTCGGTATCCAAGGTTAAGGCGTTTGTCGTTACAAATTCGTCCAGCAGAGGAAAACATTGAACGATATTTTGAGTCAAGCACGTTTTCCAAAACTCTATTTTTTTTATGATTTTGTCCTGCACTGTGAATACGCTGCATGCGGAACCTTGCATCGAAGCATTCGTTTCGTTGAGACATGAGAAAATGTCAGCTAAATAGGTGACTCTTTGAAGCCAGGTTTCATCTTCAAATCGGAACTTAAGGTTGAAGTCACTGTCCTTTAAAAATAAATAGATTTCGTGACGAAGTTCAACAAACCGAGCTAATATCCTGCCTCTTGACAACCAGCGTACTTCACAGTGTAAAAGTAATGAAACATGTTCACTACCCATGTCTCGACATAATAATGCGAAAAGTCTCGAATTGAGCGGGCGTGCTTTTATGAAGTTTATTATTTTTACGACTTCTGACAATGCTGTTTGTAAGTCATTAGGCATTTTCTTGCACGCCAATGCTTCTCTGTGCAATGCACAATGCGTACTTTTGGCATCAGGGGCAACATTTTTGATCCTGGTAATTAGTCCAGATATCCTTCCTGTCATTGCCTTGGCACCGTCAGTCGATATACCAACACACCTTTCCCAATCTATGGCATGTTTTTCAAAAAAAGCATTGATGGTGTTGAATATATCTTCTCCTTTTGTCGTAGACTCCAAGGTCTTGCACAACAGAAAATCTTCTTCAGAAATATTTTCATACACATATCTAACAAAAACAAGTAAATTCGGTAATCCACTTATATCTGTTGATTCGTCAACTTGAATAGCATAATAACTATTTTGCAATCGATGTGCGAGTTGATTTTCAACATCGTGTGCCATGTCATGAACGCGTCGTGCAATTGTATCATTCGACAGAGGTATTTTATCCAACAATTTCGATGATTTGTGTCCCAACACGCAACTAACCATATCTTTAGCAGCTGGTAAAATCAATTCTTCAGCAATATTGTATGACTTTCCGGCCTTTGCGATTTTATATGCCACAAGGAAAGACGCCTGCAAATATTCAGAATTAGTTGCCAAGGTAGTTTTCATTTTATTTTTTGAAGAATCTAGCTCTTTCTTTTTTCGAACAAAAAAATCCAAAGGTTTGTCTACGTACTGCTGATGCTTTGTCTCCAAATGTCTTCGCAGAAATGATGGCTTCATCGAGCTATTTGCGAGAACTTCTGAACATATTACACACTGTGGCTCTGGGTGTTGAGATTCATCTTTGCAAGTAAATCCTAGTTTCAGATAGTCTTCATCATATTTCCTTTTTTTTGCCGATGGAATGATGTTTTTTTCTGGTTTTCTACTGAAAACTGAACTTTCCGCAGAAATAGACGGATTTTGAGTAGACGTACTTTGTACAGGTTGCGAATTGGATGATGACGTTGAAGTATCTGGACATTTTCTACGTAATGACCCCGTTTTTAACCACTGATTCATGTTTACAACTAGAATTCGAAAAAAGTTATTGCCAACCGCACGAAACCAACTGAACCGATTGAACACTGCGCAAACACTGTCTGGCTGGCTCACGGACTGAGCCGCTCACCGCCCCGCGTCGATCGAACCGGGCGCATCACCTCCCCCCGTTCCCCTCTCGTACCATTGCCTCTAGCCACGAGTCGAGCGACTCAGTCAGTCGCGCGCGCGCTGTCATGCGTGTCATGCGTGTCGTAATTATTGCTTGCCAGCCATCCAGCCGCCATTACGTAAATCTTTTCGCGTACCCCCTACCATCAAATGACGAACCCCTAAGGGTTCGCGTACCCCACTTTGAGTAGCACTGATCTAGAGAAATTCGAAATGGTATAAAGTTATTTTCTTAAACTAAAACGTTTTTGTTCTGTGAAGTTTTGCGAAAACGTCTCTTTCCAAAAATATGTAGAGCAAGCAAAAAACAAACGACAAATGAAAGGAATGATATTCTAACTTGCCAACACTATCTGGTCGGTTTAATATTATTCAGATTTTGTTTACAAATGGCCTCTTCCGGTTGGCTGTGATCCAACGGGGGAACCCCAACGTATGCCAGACGATTTAATTATTACAAAGTTTTTATGCCTACCACTATGTGTAATGTAGCATGTCTTTGGGACTACGGCTCTATCACGTCACGAGTGTTCGAATTGATTATCATCAATGGGGGAGATCCGGAGATGAAATACCAATTGAAATGGACCTGATGTTCTGTCAATCCCAATTACTATGAATGAATCAAATAGTTTGAAGTAATAATGTTTGGCGTCATTTAAACTGGTGTGCGCTCGTCATCTCATTCTCTAAATTACCTCAACCCAACAAATAGTAAAGTACTATTACCTAGTGTAGTTCACTCACCCTTGTTCCATCTTTAGTATTTCAGTCGAAAAGGACGAATGACCTTCTCAGTGTTAATTGAGAAAGTTCAGGTTCGGATCTTGTGTGTACTTATCTTACTTAACACAAGTCTCGAACTGGGTGAATGTCAAGAAACGTCTATCTTTAGATAGATGGTAGCTAGTGCTTAGCTAAGTGTCTTGTTTTTGTTTTACAGTGGAGCAGTCTGGCCACGTGCCTCCAAGTGGCTCCAAGTAACCGCGCTTTTGTTGCACAAAAGTGAGAGTCGTAAGTTTCTCGGGAGCGACGTATATCTACCGACTTCGCGGTATTTGTGTATTATGTTTCTTTACATAATATTTCGTGTTAGGTGAGAAGGTGTGCGATGGGAGGAATCTGCGGAATGAACAGTTACGGCCCCGGGTGTTGGATCAAGGCTATGTGTGGTATTTGAATGGAGTTGCCACCATGCTAGCATCTTCGGGAGAACTCCAAACGAAACCGTATATAGCTATGCCTATAAGTTTATGGGTTAATTCTGCTTAAAAAAACAAATGATTGATGAAATTCTGATGATGAAAGCTAGTTTGAAGCTAACATAAAAGATTATCGACTTATCGTCCAAGGAAAGATAAAATCCGTTTGAGGTTTTGCGAAGAAGGCTCAAGGCGCGCACGTTAAGCGGACCCGTAACCCTCTGTGGGTTGTTGCTTGGAACTATCGATGCTTATCGCCGTATCTTGACCTACATTGTTTGAGAATACCCCGCCCCTGGCTGTTAAGAGTTGTCATCCATTACGACTGTCGTCACTCGTTCGATAGGTCAGGGAGACTGTAATTTTATCGCGTCAGCTGTTCACAGGTCCCTCACACTGCGGCAGTTACGGTACGCTTCGATAACTACATTGTGCTTGATATTTTATAGCCGTCTCGCTATACTTGTAGATAGATACTAGATAGCTAAAGATGGGGAGCGGAGGGATGCCTCGAGATAATAAATAAAGAGTGCAACGATTGCGACCGCCGGCGCCGGGCCGCCGGGCGAAGGGGGTTCGGGGAGGGAGTCGACCATTTTAATGTCCCGCCGCCAGACTTTATATTAAACATTCGGCCTTGGCAATGGCCTACATCGGTACGGGACACGCACACACACCCACTTTTCCCGACATGAAAGAAAAGTTCACTCGGAACATTTCGACACTTCGCGGCGTTATAAATAAATCTGTCGTGTTTACGGATCTAGAGTTCTATTTCCGCTATCTTTTGTTGTTTCGTTAAAAATACATCCAAGGTATGTGTTATGGTCTCTTGCGTCATCACCCGGAGCATTCCTGTAAAGAAGTTTGTATGGTACCAAGCAGCTATAGATTTGTTCAAGAGCACGATTATACAATTTGTAATACTCTTAATTTCATCTCTAGCTGATTTGTTACCTCTCTGATCATTTATGTTTCAAACTAAATTAGCATGCCTACATTCCAATTCACTGTATAATTGTATGGTGATTCTGAATTCAATGTGAATAGGAGTATGATGAAGGTGTTGTAGAGCACAATTCGTTTCCTGATCCGCGTGCGATTCGCCTAATCTGAAGCGTCCGGGCATTGTAGTTGCATGGAATGAGTATTGTGGGTCAGAGACGAGATGTGGCAGCAGGGTCGAGATCACGAGATGCCATTGACGGCGGCCGCGTGGTTGCGTCTGGTTACGTAACGAGCGTGTATTGTCTCGAAGCAAGGACGCGTGGATGCACCCCGCGACGTTTCCGTAAACATGACATTCACTCACACGATGACGGAGAACAATATCTCAGTGGCGAGGGCATGTGTGTGTATCTGCACTTGGTGGATGTGCAATTATGCACTAACTCACAAACTGTCGCAAGACCGGTCACAAACAGGTGTAGTCGACTCAATATCAAAAGGGTGGTTTATGCTAGCGACCTCGTACGGTCTTTGTGGCGGTACAGTCTTTTGAGTAGAGAAGGTATTCTGTCAGAGGTTAATGCCGGCCTTCCACTGCGAGCTGAACGGACTCCGGACGGAGTCCTTTTAACTCGCAATGGCGAACTGAAAAAGAGTTATTTTGTATGCATCTCGGCCCGGTCCGCTCAGCTCGCTGGCTCCTTTCCCGCTTATTACCCTGTTTTAGTGGAAGTCCGGCATAAAGAGCTGGGGTGGTCAATTGGAAAGCTACCATCTAGAATCAATGCTCACACCATTCCAAATGTTTCAGAAAACCAGAGAGGATTTGCACTGCGGTTTTGCATGAATTTGCATGTCGCTCGACTTGCTATGAAATATTTTATAACTCTGGTTTTGGCAATCCAAATGACCAGCTGAGCCTGACATCACGTACTTGTTCAGCTAATGTTACCATTAACTGAGTCCACAATAACTCACTCAGAAATACTCCAAAACTCCGAATGTATTCCGCCGAAAACAAACATGACATCAAGTCATCCAATCAACATTTCAAGATCATCAAATAATTTTCCTTGTTTTTGTGCAAAACTTAAGACAGTCCTGCTGACCATAGGCCGGAGTGTCGGTTGTCCACGCAGGTGCTTGGTATCAGCGGCCAAACTGGTCGGGCATCCGGCCTTTGCTCTACCTCGCACGATGTCCGACAGATGGCGCCGTCGGTTGTAAAACTTGCATATTATACTCGTCTAGACCTTCTTCGTTAAGGCTTTCTGAACCTCAAGCTGCAAAGAAATTGATAATATTTGCTTTAATTTCAGACTTGTCGACTATATTTTCAGTGTTTTGTTGTAATTTGATTTGTTTTGATATTCTTATTACGTTTGAATTTGTCTGTAGAAAATCTGTATCATAACTGTGCGAGTGTACCCAAGCACCAATATTTCCACAATATTGTTATGATGGTATCGAGCACGAGACAAATTGTCTAATTAAGGGTCCGGACTCCACCGCTTATGCAACCAATGGCGGTATAATCGCGCTCGAAGATTCCGATCGTAAACATGTTCGCTAACCCACTAAAATATATTTCTTTTATTTTGTCCAGCCCGCGATGCCAGGCTCGAGGCACCAGAACTGGTTTCTGTTTCGATAAATCCGCTTTTGGGATCCGCGCCATCGGAATTTCTGCATATTTTCTAAAAACTCTGTTCATAATGAAACCTGACACGTCCAAATGCTTGGAATATATTTTGCATCGGGAAAGCTAATCTGTTTAAGTTAAGGATTTTATGAAATTATGAAGCGGATGCTGTTCTCTTTTTGTTCTTGAGCAGACTGCTCTAAGGTAAATTAGTCTCGTGACTTTTTGTATAACAGATGTTTTCTATTCAAATCGATTGCTTGGTTTTTTTTGTTTGCTCCCGTGTAGACTGATGGGCGTCTATTGTTCAGCTCCCTTTTGGCGCCGATTGTTGGTGGCATAACATCATAACACATTCCTTACACTTTTTGCTTCATCTTTACATCATAATAATTATAATTATGACTATTATATTAGTTTTTTGAATCAGGTTTATAAGGACCAACTTTGTATTTAGTTTTGCCAATCTGCCATACTTAATGGTGATTTATGATGATGATGTTATTTCAGGGAATTATCTAGTTCCTTCATGTATATTATTTAGTGCTAGAGTTCAACCTGTATAATAGTTGTGCCTTTACAACTCATGGAAATCACTGCTCCAAAGTGCTCAATGCTCATCCATAATATCTGTTGACTCCAGTGCGCATATGCTATTGACCTGCATCCCCAATGGGCCATCATTGTTTGCGATAGCGGTGACATGTAGCTCGATACATACGATAGTGTCACGCACAGATATGGCGATCAATATTCTCTCATTACGCACATAATTATCGTCACTTCCTACTCTGAACTCCACCTTCTGCTTTTGATCAAAATCGTCACCGTTATCATTATCGGCATCAACATATTGAAACCATTCATTTGCAAAGATAAATACACGATGTTATTATCAATTTATCACACACGTGCATGCGATCGCTTTTATGTTTGCATTGATTATTGTATACATTCGCCTTGGTTGTGTGTGTGTGAACCTTTCATCATAATAAATCTATTGTGTGGGTAATGGGTTAGCTTTAGAGTTGTGCGTTCGTTTCGTGTAGGTACTTGGTTTATTGTAATTAAGCTCTAGGACCTTCTCTTAATCTCCTGAGAAAACCTTTAATTCAAAGATATGTCAGAGGAGGAGATTTTCATATTCTCATATTTTTATTCCATGCTGCTTCAAATTAAATTCCATTTTTTATAAACCTGCACGTAGCTGTTGGACTTAGTGCCGATTCGATGCGAAGACTAAAATAAACTCGGTCTTCTCGGCTCTTGTCAGCCGGTGCGTGCAGTTCGCCTCTGCGACCCCCCGCTCGCTCGGTGGCGTGCCCTCGCCGCGGCGCTATACGTAACGTACATGTATGTGTGTCTCTCGGGCCGCGATGGCGGCTGGCGAGCCTCGCGCCGCAGCGCCGCCGTGCCCCGTCGCAATATCAGCCCGGTGAAATCGCTCGCCCGCCCGCTTCGCCGCGCCGCACCGCCTTGCTCGCCTGCGCCAGTCGCCGTGCGCCAACTGAAACGCGCGCACTGCTAGCGCAATCGAACGTATCTCCAACCAATTCTCCCGTACCTACCCCGCTCGCTCGGCTCTCTACTGCCACCGTCTTATCCCTCGCTCTTTGTACCCTACCCGTCGTCGTCGGGTGTACAAAACGTTTCGCCAAGGGGGAAATTTATAACCGCTCTTCTGTACCCATTCCGTGCTGTGTGTGTGTGCGTGCATGGGAGCCAGATCCCTTACTTCGTATCATCAACCAGCTCGACGGCACCACGGCGGCCGTAATCATAAGGCTGCCGACGAGTTCAGTAAGTAACGCATCGAATACATACATGCATGACTCGATGTAAAATGGGACGATTCTTATCTGATTTCTGTGTGTGAGTGCTCAAACTGACGTAGCGCTGCCGGCGTGTGCGTGACATCCGACCGACCGCTCTGTCTATGTGTGCGTTGGCTCAATACTCAGTTCTATTTTGTGGCTGCTAGATGTTTGTTTTTATTATCATATGACCGGCAACTGCTTCAAGTTCGTTAGAAGAGGTACTATCTTGTAACTTTAAAGTTTTCAAAAGATATGCGGCATTGGAATACCTTTATGGAATACCATTAAGTCCAACTATTGACCATGGTAATAACTTTATCTAAAATAATTAAGGATCTTTAACAAGTTTCTGATGAACCTCTAGCATCAATAACATTTTATGAAGCAGTTCTTATTTTGTAGAGTTCTGTGCCCGCCCGGCGGCGCTGCATTTGCCGTCGGTAACATTCTAGGCGTATTTGAGCGGCTCTTTAGCTCTGTTTTCTGTTTCTCTTCTGACTTTGGCTTTAAATTTTAATATTTTTTGCATTTCTAACTGTATTTCTGTTAGCGCTTAAATTAGTTACTAAATTAGTGGAAAATTTAGCGATATAATTATTATATTTCTTTAAAACTGTTCAATATAAAATTTTAATAAGTATTTGAAAAGCATGAAAATGCTATACCTAACTAAAATCTAAGAAACAGGCAGTTCTTCAAATCTGCACATTAGAAATGTGTCTTGGACAACAATAATAGAAGTAGGATCAGATAGTTTTGATTGAGACATTTCTTCAGTTTCTATAGGCATTCGATATTTCTTCCACACCTCTCTATAACAAGTCTAAGCCGGTACTGTTTGTACACATTTCTGATTATTTAATGCGATCTCACGTTAAATCTACTCAACTGCACAATGCCCTAACCGTCAATAACAAATCGAATTGCCAACGCTTTTATCTTTCTTGTCGTAAAAACCATTACTGAAACGTCGGCGTATCGCACATTCCACTTCTGCCGGTTGCGCATACAAATTATACGATGTGTATTACATATAGCTCTAGGTAGGTGGGTCGTCATTATTTATGTTCTCTAACAGTCGGCTTAGTGGTGTGGGTTAAAATCGGAGCAGTCAGCTGATTATCCATGTGTGTGCGCGTTCTTCGGGAAACACCTTTCGATGACGTGTGTGAGATCCGCTTAATTGGACATACATATTGTTACATACTACGTGTAGTTTTTTTATTTCATCATGCGTATATTTGTCTCATATCATGTAACATGTTTGTGACTTAATATCAGTGTCAGCATCGTGGCGGAATTTTAGTTTGTCCTTACTTTTTTGTAATGTGTCGTCTAAATACACTTTCCGTACGCATAGAGCTCAATCAGTTTTTTTACTATCCATCAGTTTCTGAAATACATTAGTCATTGTTATGATCCCAGAATGATCACAGACAGTTAATAAAGGAATTGAGTTATGTATTTCAGATTTCTTATTCCTGCTTTTTTTGGTTTTGGACTAGCATACATTGGGGGCTATTTGGGAGGTGTCAAAACCACTAAACTAGAGGAACTAAAGGCACTAAACTGACAACCTTCAAATCCGACAGCTCTTGCGCGGTGGCCACAGATTCCATTTTCAAACAGACTATTTTAATTAGTTTAGTTAGTATAGTTCGTGTCGCCTCCCAAATCGCAGGCATTTACTTGCATCTGTTTTTCATATCACCTTGAACTTTCTTGATTGCTTCACAAGTATCTTTCTAGCTATGTAAATGCAAAATGTCAAACCTTCTGTTGTTCTCTTCTTCTGCAAGTAAGAAAGGAACGTATCATTTAGCAAAAAAACCTGCTGCAGCAATGAAGTTCCATGATTACGTCTCGCCACTCGTAAACCATAATTTACCTGCTCGGATCCGGCCGTGCCAGTGCAATGTGATTGCAGTTTTTCAACTCTCCCAATACAATGACGGTACCGTCGATGGTGTCTTTGATATTGTTTTTGTGTGGTCATTTTGAATGATATATTTAGTGACCAGGTTCTCTGTTAGCATAATACGACTTAGGTATAGATAGAGATTATTGTCCGCGCCCCGTGGTCTTACCTTGTGGGCCGCAAGTTCGCGGGACTTTAGCCTGTCCCGTCCCCGCAGTCCCCTCGTCACAAATAAATAAGCTGGTACCGACATCCGACAACAATAATAATAATCCAACCGAGCCCGATCAGCTGTTCCTCCGACACCGACCCGAGTAACAGGTGGCCTATAAAGACATTCAATAAAGTGTACCACTTGCCTTCGCGCGGAACCGTCTATTTTACACAAACATATACCGATACATCTGCAATGGATTTGTATAGATAGGTACCTACAAATAGCAGCAGCTTCGTGTCAACAACCGAAATCTCTCCGAGGCAAATGTTCTCGGAATTGTGGATCGATGATTGTTTAAATACCAATCCATGGCGTTTTTTTGAGGTTTATTTAGTTTCCTTTGAAAGAGTGTTCTACACCGCAGAGGAGAGTTGGTCCGAACAAATTTGCGCTGTTTGACTTCTTGTCCTTATCGCCAGGCAATTGTCTTAAGTAAAAACTTGTTCGTACCACATAAGACTTTGTCATTATGGCTGACATGCCGTCTGTTTCGACTATACTATATTTTGACACATCGCTCGTTAGTAAACGAAATAGTCGACCGCTCCATACAGTGGACACTGTCAGCTGTAGTAAGAACAAAATCTCTCTTGTCTACTTTACAGCTTCATATCAAATATTGCACGATGTAGAACAACTACCTACCTGTTTCAATTGAATTGCATTTCGATTCTTTTTGTCTTGATCTGGATTCATATAAGAATACGTCTGTCCCCAATGTTATCATTACCCTGAAGGGCATATTGACATACATTAAGGTTACCCAATGATATTTTCCACGTTCTCTTTTTCTTTTAGTAACATGAGAAGTGAAAAGCCGTCACCTACGTTTGTGAATAAGTATTAACGTGAGTGAGTGAAGGAATACGGGTGGCAGGCGACGGGTGTGGGTGGCGAACGTCCCGCGAGCACGTGGCAGGGTATATAGACAAGCCACAAAATCTGTACATAACCTACACCTACCTACCTACTATATCCGTAATCCCGATCGCATCGCAGGAACCCTCGAGCGGTGCTCGGCCGTGTTTTGCTTTCATTTCCTCGACACTCGCTCAATCAAGCCCTCTTGTCGGACTCACAAATTTCGACAGTCTCTGTTTTCGTTTCGCCCGAAGTTGTTTTTCAATTTGTTTTAACATGGGTGCCCCGGTCTCGTACCCAATTTCTCTTTACCTTGGTTTCTGTTTGGCTTATATTGTAGATTCTCCTTTATCGATATTAAGATCTACCTCCTAAAGTAAAACTAAATTTATAGTATATTTATCACAATTCCTTACAACGAAAGGCTTGTTTGATTCTCGAAATGCTATTTCATCCTCATCATCTGGAATTTCGCGGATGTCATTGAACTCACCAGTTCTCGATGTTGAGAAGGTACTCGTCATAACGATGCTAATCGCATTACCAGTACCAGCTAGAGAGGGGGCGTTGTTTTGTCGCTGCGACGGTCTAGTTTGCTTGTGCAGTCAGGATAACAATTTATAAAGACGCATTCGTCATTTCGCTCTCAATAGCGCGTTGCCGATGACGAGCCGGCTCGGTTATGTAATGTAAATGTTTACCTACACGTGCTCACTCGGCACGTGCCCCACCCGAGAACACTAGCCTTGTGAATTATTTATTTACGAGGCAACATTTTCACACGCCGGTCGACGAACTCTACGCGATCTTGGAACTTGGAACACATTAGGGCGATTAATCTCGGCATCAATCGAATGACTAAGCTTTAACTGTGACTGGTTACTTTATCAATTCCGGCAATAACGTTTTACTGCGCTTTCGCTTCTTACGGTGACTTAAGCAGTCTTACAGTGTAATGTTTCGTCGTCGTTAAATATCTCTTCATTTCAATCTATTGTTATGGAACCTTGTTATCGAGTATTATATGGAGCTTGTTCTGATTACTTCTGATCCAACAATAAAGTTTACTCTCTTCGTTTGATCTTGCATACATTTTATAATTATTTTTCTGCTATTTCTTGCTTAAAATATGCCGGCATGGTTTCTTTTCATCTTTCTCTGCTTCATTTAGTTAATCTCGCTTGCTCATAATAACAGTTACCTCATGTTCTAGTGTTCAGTTCACATTATCCGTAACCTTGTGATTCAGATGATATGCGGTTATAAATAAACATGTTATTCTCGCAATTAAGACTAGCTCATCTGTCACTGACCTAGCCAACAATCTCGCCGCAATCACAAATTACTATAATAACCACGGTAAAGTTCACAACTTATTGAAGAAATTCTGTCACTGGAAATCTAAGAAACCATACAGAATCATTGTAAGAGGGTACGGTCCGCGTAAAACATAAAAGTAAGAGAAGTGTACGTTGGCTTTGGCTTGCATTATTTGTTACACAATCCACGTGAGCCTTGCACCCGGCTCAATGGCCGCTTTCATGA
>CAUOQF010000321.1:0-19288 GCA_963457715.1 Argyresthia albistria | reverse complement strand
ACTCTGTAGGCCTACCCCCATAATTCATGGCCTGTCGCTCCTGGTTGCATCGCACGCGCTTCATTACGTCATCAGCCGACGGCGGTGGAGGCTCTGCGCCGGGCGCGCTTATTAGGTCTAGTTTACAACGAAGTCTTCTACCGAACATGAGCTGCGCGGGCGACACCCCCGTCGTGCAATGCGGGGTGTTTCTATATTGAAACAAATAGTCTTCTAGTCGTTTACTAAAATTTTGTTTGGAGCCGTCTCTTAATGCGTTTTCAATAAAACGTTTACAGGTCTTTACCGCGTTTTCCGCGAGTCCATTACTCTGCGGTGAGTAAACCGGTGACGTCATGTGTTGGATTCCATTGCTCGAGCAAAACCTTACAAAATCCGAAGACACAAAAGTTTTGGCGTTATCCGAGACCACTAATTTTGGTAGTCCAAATACATTGAAAATTGACGTTAGCCTATTAATTAACGTTTGAGTCTGTAAGTTCGGCATCTCAACACACTCCAACCATTTACTCCGAGCGTCGACCAACACCAGGTACATTTTGCCATGGAGAGGCCCGAGATAATCCAAATGGATCCTCCCAAACACTGAATCGGGCCATTCCCAATTCTGAATCGGGGCGCGCGCGGGGTCAGGTCGCATCGACGCGCATCGGTCACAATTTGCCGCTAAGCGCTCGATGTCACGATCTATACCGGGGTACCAGAAGCGTTCCCTCGCCAGCGACTTCATCTTGACTACACCAAGATGGGCGGCGTGGAGTTCCTGCAGTACTGTCTGCCTGAACCTTTCAGGCACGACCACCCGGTGCCCTCTCAGCAGGCTCCCCTCATCGACATGCAATTCATGTCGGCATCTATGATACGGCAGCAATTCTGCCTCTAAAACTTTCTTAGGCCACCCGACGGCCACATAACGCATCACCTGCGCGAGCGCCGGCTCGGCACCTACGGCGGCTCGCAACTCTTGCACGGTTGCGGGCAGAGCAGTTCCAGACAGCTTTAAAATATTCACATAGCTCGTCGATTCCTTGTCCAACGCTAACGATGTATATTGACTAGGAGAACGACTTAAATAGTCGGCAACATTCTGCTCACTTTTTACATACTCAATGGTATAGTTATACGCGGTCAAAAATAGTGCGTAACGCTGCAATCGCGCCTCTGTCATCTGTGGCACACCTTTAGTTGGCGAAAAAATCGACAGCAGCGGCTTATGATCGGTCCTCAGTATAAACGGTTCGGCGCGACCGTACAGGTACTCATGGAATTTCTTAACACCGAAAATGATCGCGGTCGCTTCCTTCTGTATCTGACTGTACGCGCGCTCACTGGGGGCCAGAGATCGTGAAGCATAACTGAGAGGGCGCTCCGAGCCGTCCTCGTAGCGCACGGCCAGCACGGCGCCCAGCCCGGCCGGCGCCGCGTCCACCGTCAGCACCAGCTGCTGCCGCGGGTCGAAGTGCGCCAGCACGCTCGCCGAGCTCAGCGCCGCCTTCACCGCTTCGAACGCCGTTTGCTGCTCCTCTGCCCATACCCATTCTGTCTCTTTACGTAGCATCACGTGTAACGGTTCCAGCATATCGGATGCTGCCGGTATAAAGTTGCGATAAAAATTTACTAACCCTAAAAATGATTTTAATTGTTTAGCATTTCCCGGTTTTTTAACGTCCAATATAGCACGCACCTTATCCGGATTTGTATGAATACCGTTACGATCAATCACATAACCGAGATATTCGACGCGGTCTTGAAGGAAAACACATTTTGTTTTCTGCAACTTCAAGCCCGCGTCCTGGAGTCGCTGCAGCACCTGTTCCACACGCTGCCAATGTACCTCCACCGTGGGTGCTGAGATGAGCACGTCATCGATAAAACATTCTACGCCACTGACGTCACACAGCAACTGTGACAGTGCGCGCTGAAACAGAGCGGGTGCTGAAGCGAGTCCAAAAACGAGTCTTGTATAAATAAATAGCCCCTTGTGGGTATTAACGCAAGTGTACTCCTGCGATGATTCATCTAATCTAAATTGGTTGTAGCTATTCGACAGATCGAGCTTTGTAAATACCGTTGCATCATACAGTGAAGCGCATAACTCTGACATTTTTGGTAATGGGTATTGATCTACCTTCAAATCCCTATTAATCGATACCGAGTAATCACCACAAATGCGAACTTCATTGTTTTTCTTCAGTACAGCTACAATAGGCGACGCGTATCGAGAATAAGAAACCGGTTTTAGTATGCCGGCGTCCACCAGTCGGTCGAGCTCGCTGCTCACTTTGTCCTTCAGAGCGAAAGGTACGGAACGCGCTTTGAAAAATTTAGGTCTCGACCCCTCTTTCAGATGAAGCGATAGCTCGTACATATTAAACGTACCTAGTCCTCCTGAAAACAATGACTCATATTTACGCAGTAGCAAGTCTAAATCGTTTCCATTGCCATCACAATAATTCATAGGAACCAATGTCAGTTTAAACTTCGTCATAAAGTCTCGCCCGAGCAATGATACCGGCCCCTTCTCGACAATGAAAAATTCAATAGTATGTGTGACGTCATCGTAAGTGATCGGTAATTTACCTACTCCTAACGGTCTGAGCAACTCGCCTCCGTATGTACGTAATGTTTTATGAGACTCACCGAGGGGCTCCATCGAGAAATACCTGCGCCACAGGCGCGCCGGCAGCGCCGACACCGCGCTGCCCGAGTCCAGCTCCATGCTGAGCGGCCGCCCGCGCACACTAACCTCCACCAGCCCGCCTCTTCTTCCCGCCGACATCAGATGTTCCGTCAATACCGTTAGCCGTGAAGAAATTCTCCATCTGTTTCTTGTGAACATTCCACTCGTCCGTTTTACAATCGAATACGGGCACATTTCCAAAAATAGACATTTTCTATTTGTTACACGCGTGGGTTTCGAACAATTTTCGAAAATAATCCTCGTCGTCACTGTGATATCCTGATATTCGGAATGAAATGCGATAGATACGTGTTGTGCATTTGCCGTTTATTTATAGACTGAATCTTCAGAGTACCCACATATTGGTATACCTCATCCAGCTTGAACTTGTTTTGGGAAAGCCGAACGAGAATATTGAATCGGATAAAAATATGCGATACCGTTGACCCGCGACAATCAGCTTCATGAATATTTGAATATCAATATTGGTGTCAGGGACAGATACTTTGAAACCTATATATTTGTATAGTCATTTTAAACAAGAAATGTGATAAGCCAGCATTGGATATAGTATCGTGCAATAAATATATAAAATTCAAGTAGAAGCAAAAGAGTATGGAAACAAATGTTACCTAAAGAATATTTGATTGTGGTACCTAAATCATTCTGTCTTAAAGACGCCGAAATGAGGTATTTCGCTTAGCGCAGTGATAATAAAAGACATCTGTGGACCACACGTCCGCTCAGCGCTTCGTAAGCACGGATTCTCAGACGCTAGGAAATAACCCTTATTGCTTAGTAAAGAGAATACCTATCCACATTCACAAAAAAATATGGTACCTACTTCAAAGCCATTTTCTTATGACGCGTGTTTTCATGTCGTGGTAAATAAATCTAACAATAAGTATATTCGTAGTCTGTAACTACATTAATTTTGTTGATGAATTGAAACAGAAGTCGGATTTCCATGAACGCATATCAACACGTGTAGAAACATGATGTCTGCCAAAAACGCACCATCGCATATTATTTCTCCGAAATGTGACAATACCTTCGCGAGTGAATTAATATAACTATTGACAGTTCAAATCAAAACCCATATTTTATTGACATCTGGAAAAACATCGTGAGGAAACCTTCATTACTCCGTAGCTTCGGCGATGGGCTTGCCCCCTGTCACGCAAAATGGAGTAGGTATTGAATCACTGGCTAAAAGTGGGCACAGTTGTGCCTCTGCCACCCCGTATGGGAAAAAGGCGTAACGCTATCTATGTGTGCGTGTGTATCTGGAAAAAAAACTTGGCATTGTACGCATAGGAACTGTCAAAAGTTGATTAACAGAATTACCCGAGCTAAGTTATGGACTAATAGTATAAAGCGTTTATTGAGACACCGCAATCTAGCATGATATATTCAGAAATGACAAGAATTGGAATTTGTTTGGAACGTGGAATTTACGATTTTGCGAATAACTTTATTATCAACACAGACATTTCGAGCTTTATTATGCATATTCAAAATAACATTGAATCGTAAGGTTTTAGCACACCATATCTCGTCGCCGCCGTGGGATAGCTAGCGGAAGTAATAATGGATTCTTTCTTCTTCCTACGTCCCTGCAGACGCAAACCCGACTGAAATTACATTTGATATTTTATTTTTCTATTTCATGTTAGAATATTTTCCATTAGAGAGACGCTGAAAGACTTTTGAGGGTGGGGTTGGTAATTATGAGAAGGTACTTGAGAGTTTTTTCCTATTCGTGATACTTGTAGGCACTGTTTTGTTTCTAAATCCGACATAAGAAGAGATAAGCTAGATATATGGAGTCAAGCAGTATCTCCCCTACATGCGGGAAGTAAGCATCAATGGCACTTTGTATGGCCAGACTGCGTAAACTAATTTAAAAGACCGTATTTATGTTAATATCGTGGTAGTTTTCGTAAAGAAAAAGTGATCTATAATGTGGCCGGAAATTTCAACGTTTTTCATGAAAAATATAATTATTTTAGAAGAAACACGAAGACTTGTACTACTTCGCTTTGCTCGTTTGCCTACTTAAATTTTTACTTAAGTTAACTCAGTATTTCGCGTAGAATATTTCTTCGTTCAACATACCATGAAATGATGAATTTTGCGATAATTATGGCCACGACATCGATACTGCATTGAACGACCAGGAGCTCAGCGACCTGTGTACAGCGACGGATAATATTTCTTTAAAAAATAGCTGCTGTGACGAACGAAATTTAAAATTTTCTTTAATGTAGATTATGACGTCGTAAATGCGGTAGTGCGGTTAAGGAAGAAAGATGGTGGAGAGCCCTCCCGTAAAGCTGAGTGCTCGTAAACAGACGCGGTCATGTCAGGCAGGATGAAATGAGGAAAGAAAACAGGCCATGACATAATAAAGTGACTGCAATAACCACGGGAACCGGTAATAAAATATGCTGAGATAAGACGACTACTTAATCAGCTGAATCTTAGTTAAGGTGTCTTTATTATTTTGGTCCATTTAATTAATAAATAACCTAAGTCACAGTTAAATACTAAGAGAAAGAAGGTTTTCTCTGAAATGTAAAATAATACCCAAGGTAGTTTATTCAACTTCTCTTCTAGACGCTTTACGATTGCGCGAGAAAAACTAGAAAACTTAATAAAGTCAGTTCGTTTGTGCCAAGGTAGAGGTAGAGCAGACATTATGACTCCTGTCTCCGTCTGTTCCCCAGTTATCACCCTGCTGCATCTGACACTCAATTTTAAAGCTGGAAAGTTTTATCAAGCCCACCGTTTGATTTCATAACTTTGAAACAATAGTAGCGGCAGGCGTGGAATGGAAATTTTTGTTGAACACTATTCATTTACTGTTTATCTTGAAATCCCGCGGGAGACGGGAGAAGCATCGCGGACTTTTGTTTTTCGTCATTACGGCGTTGACGGGATGTGGTGGCCAGCACGAGGCCGTCTTATGTCAGAGCAAGGAGGAAAATAAAAAAGTATTCTTAAGATAAGAGCACCGCCGGCTTATTGCTCGTAAAGCCTTTGAAACCTTCTCTGTGCCCTTTTAATATTTAATTTCTTTTCGAGAGGCATTATACTCTGAATAACGATGAAATTGATAAATGTGCAACCCTAGAAAGTAATCTACTTTCAATGCCTACGCATTGTTTGCAAGTTTTTTTTAATTTTGCTGGCCGTGTCTTTTTAAGGAAAATTATTCAATTATCCCGTGTTTCCGGCTGAACAAAAGGAAAGGGATGGAATATCTCCCCGCGTTTATTCGAGATCATCGGTCTTGTTCTGTTTTCATTTCGAGGGGCATTCCAACGGCGAGGGTGCAAAATGACTTTTTTAATTGTGTATTTTTATCACAGATACCAGTTGTTCCTGCAAGTGAAGCAGGATGTGCTACGCGGCCGACTGCCGGTCAACTTTGACCTGGCTGCGGAACTGGCTGCTTTTGTGCTTCAATGTAAGTTTCCTTTTTTTTTAAACTTCACTTTGATACGTCAACCTCTGAATTAATTGTGTAGATTTATGTCATGCACGACAAAAGACTGACGAAAACTACCATTTCTACAACAACAAGAGGCCTTCGACAATCGAGTTTTTCGTGGAAACGCTAACTTACATGGTTTAATTCCCATTAGAAACCTTATCTTATAATCCATCATATTGTAGAGCAAGTTTTCAAAGTGAGATTGTAAGATTAAAATCCCGATTCGGACCTCGGTTGCAAAGAGAGCGGCCACTAACCTGCCCTATTATTTTCCGATTCCACTTCCCGGCTTAGTATCTTATAGGTACAGTGTCTCTCTCGCTCCAATACTAGTACATAACAGTACTTGTATCATTTTATAAGTTTGCTTGTGCACTTTGCGCCTTTCTCAGAATACAGGCCGTACTTAGAATACCAAAATACAATTTTAAAGAAAACAAAACATGAAATAACACGCAACGCTGGGTATTTATTATAATCCATGGTACAATTACGGCCTGTATTCAGTTTAAAATACCGGAATGAAATTGTGTAGTACACGCGATGGCAGCACTGTTTGGTACTACCACGTACATTTTGGGATCTTATTTTTCTGTAATAGAGTACAGGGGACGTTGACTTCAGCCCGGAGCTCGAATTAACAAATAAATCTGTGAGAATTTTTTAATCATAGTCATTGCCCCATTGTCTCTACCATTAACTGCTCAACCTTCATACATGTACCCAACTTCCTTGTAGTACGTTAAAGTATTTTATATTCATTGAATGTGGTTAACACACTAGCAATCCTTGCTGAGTTTGTCTCGCCTGTCTCGTCTGTCCTATATTTAACGCCGCTGACAAGCTTATTAAAATTCAATGTCAATATTCTCTTCTTTACATAGAAAATAGGAATGCAAAGCCAGACATGGAATGAATTGCATTGTGTTACTACCTAATTCAATATACGCTGTCGGGACATGTCGGACAGTATACAGTCGGAGCCATCAGGGTTCAATTCGAGGGGGTCAAGATAAAACGCCAAAGCTCCTCTTTTTTGCGACGAAACCAAGTTATCTGACATTCCACTTGGTTACATTCATTAGTTGGAAAAGTTGTAGAACAAGAGAAAGATTATAGCTCGTAATTTTAATGTTTTATCGCTTGTCGCATCGTGGATGATATTTTGATGCCACTTTAGTGCTTCTTTGAGTTGTTATTCTGCCCGGATTTTACCAACGAAAGAGTAACTTTTACTCGAGAGTATCTTCTACTTTTTCAGTGACACCTAGATCCATCTAGATCAGATAACCTCATTTTGAACTGTCATTTGTCATACAAGTTATCCCCGGGATAGTTATTCTCGGCATAACTTTTTGTTGGTAAGTAAGTAAGTAGTTTAGTTTTCAATAGTCTGTCGTACTGCATAATATTAACGGATGATTAACAGTGATAACTGTACTAACAGTTACTGATTTACCTTTCTTTTACCAAAGCAAAACGCATTGAATATGTTGTGTTCACCAACATTTCAAGCGATAAATCTAGAATTCATAGGTTTTCTTGTTAATACATATACTTATTACATACTTATTACATACACATACTTATTACACGTAATTAATGTAATAATACATTCATTATACTTCACAAGGTACCCGAACAACCTTATTTGCCTAATAATATTAGGTACTTTCTTTATAAGTGTTTACAACGCTTGCGATGTTCGTGTACATCAAAGAGAACCCGAAAATTATGTTCCACGGACGTATTCCTCGTAAGTTAAAGAGACTCATGTTTTTCCATAATGTTTAATATCTGCCATTCTGTTTGAAGTCTTTTGCAATTAATTAGTTCACGTTATATTCGCATCTGATTCCAATTAGCCACGTTGTTGACTTAAATTAAATATCGTACAAGTATTTGTAGAGACAAACGATGGAAAGAGATTTAAGCGAGACGCAATTTTAAGATTTAGATTTTGTGGAATTTTGGGTCTGCCCGTCCCATTTTATTACGCTCGGATACTCGGGGTAAAAAAGACAAGCGGGTCTAATATTGATGCGTTATTCAAGAGGTAAATGAGCCATCAGCGTGGGTCCCGGCGTCATTTGCATCTGATCTCCCGACATCAGCGGCCCTTGTGGCTCCGCCGAGCACGTCGCCGAGCACGTGCAAGCGTTTTACACATATGCTTATTGCCTATTTAGATTACTTTTAAAAGTGAGGTAGTATTTGCATGCCTCATTTCACGTCTTATTTATTCATTCATACTTAATGCACAAAAACATTAAAAAACACGCAATATTTACAGAAAGATATGTACAAAGGCGAGCTTATCTATAAAAAGAGCAAACCTAGGCATGAAAGGAAAATAAAAACAAATAAGGAGAGGGAAGTCAGTGCACAAATAACTAAAACTAATGACAAGTATGAATAAATATAGACGTCTCGTTTGAGATTGACAATAATTGAAACAAAAAGTAAACTTTAGAAAAAACCGACTTCCACAAACCCTATTTGATTAGATTGAGTTTAATACTAACTGTAACCCCTTATCCCCCCCCCCCCTTGAGGAATTAATTTTGTCAAATCCTATATCAGTGCTACCCCACGCGACTAAGGAACCCCTGTACAAAGTTTCATGGCTCTAGGTCCACCGGTTTAGGCTATGCGTTGCCTGCCCGTCAGCCACGCATTGTATTTGTACCTAGTATTGAGCAGATCTGGTGGCCATATGTGGTCTTCATCAGCAGTTCCGCATCACAATATTATGCTATGTGCAGTTGCACGAGTTATTATGAAAAACACAAAAATCACTATAGGTCTGCCTATAATATTTGAAGAGTTCTCTCGATTTCTCCAGGATCCCATCATCAGATCCTGACCTGGTGTCAATGGGACCACCCTTGAGGTATTACCTATACGCCGAAAAAAGATTTGTTCAAATCGGTTCATAATTGGCGGAGTTATCGCGTAACAAACATAGAAAAAAAAACATACGGGTCGAATTGAGAACCTCCTCCTTTTTTTGAAGTCGGTTGAAAAAAAAGGATTCTTGGGGCCTGTTTCAAGAAGACCGATTAGCCCCTATTGAACAGATTCGTAATTCGTAATTTCTTTATTGTACTACACAAGAATGACATACAGAAAAATTATTTAGATTCCTATAATATATTTTCAACCGACTTCAAAAAAAGGAGGAGGTTCTCAATTCGACCCGTATGTTTTTTTTTTTTTTTCTATGTTTGTTACGCGATTGCTCCGCCAATTATGAACCGATTTGAACAAATCTTTTTTCGGCGTATAGGTAATACCTCAAGGGTGGTCCCATTGACACCAGGTCAGGATCTGATGATGGGATCCTGGAGAAATCGAGAGAACTCTTCAAATATTATAGGCAGACCTATAGTGATTTTTGTGTTTTTCATAATAACTCGTGCAAATGCACATGGTAAGCATAATATTGTGATGCGGAACTGCTGATGAAGACCACATATGGCCACCAGATTTGCTCAATACTAGGTACAAATACAATGCGTGGCTGACGGGCAGGCAACGCATAGCCTAAACCGGTGGACCTATAGAGCCATGAAACTTTGTACAGGGGTTCCTTAGTCGCGTGGGGTAGCACTGATATAGCATTTGACAAAATTAATTCCCCAAGGGGGGGGGGGGGGGATAAGGGGTTACAGTTAGTATTAAACTCAATCTAATCAAATAGGGTTTGTGGAAGTCGGTTTTTTCTAAAGTTTACTTTTTGTTTCAATTATTTATTTATCAACCGACTTCAAAAAAAGGAGGAGGTTCTCAATTCGACCCGTATGTTTTTTTTCTATGTTTGTTACGCGATAACTCCGCCAATTATGAACCGATTTTAACAAATCTTTTTTCGGCGTATAGGTAATACCTCAAGGGTGGTCCCATTGACACCAGGTCAGGATCTGATGATGGGATCCTGGAGAAATCGAGAGAACTCTTCAAATATTATAGGCAGACCTATAGTGATTTTTGTGTTTTTCATAATAACTCGTGCAAATGCACATAGCATAATATTGTGATGCGGAACTGCTGATGAAGACCACATATGGCCACCAGATCTGCTCAATACTAGGTACAAATACAATGCGTGGCTGACGGGCAGGCAACGCATAGCCTAAACCGGTGGACCTAGAGCCATGAAACTTTGTACAGGGGTTCCTTAGTCGCGTGGGGTAGCACTGATATAGGATTTGACAAAATTAATTCCCCAAGGGGGGGGGGGGGATAAGGGGTTACAGTTAGTATTAAACTCAATCTAATCAAATAGGGTTTGTGGAAGTCGGTTTTTTCTAAAGTTTACTTTTTGTTTCAATTATTTGTATGTAAAATCACAGATGATTCTGGCACAAAGAACTTATTAGGATTTCTCGAAAAAGGCTATAAATAAAATTATCTTCTAGAATGCACGTCTATAAGTTACCAAACCGATATGGATTTCAACAAGTCATCTCTAAGATGAGTGTCGATATAAAAATTTAGTTTCAGCCAAGAAAACCTCACTTCGACTGAACAGAGATCCAAAGGATAGTCAGCTAAGCTTATAAATATTTGAGTACCCAACCACATTAAAATTTATGGTTTTATTTTCGTTTCCGAACGTGCGTTCCACACGCCCGTTTGTGCAGCAATTGAGACTGCCACACGAGAAGTAAGTACGTATAATAAATTGTGCGGATTTTCCGCGCTTTAGCCCCAAAATTATTCACTCATATTACGTTCCTTTAGATCTCTATTCTCGCAACGACGCTAACTTTCCTTCTTTTTTAAGGCGCCTGGGTAACGCTAAAACTAGTGGCTCTGTGAGCTGTAGACCTCGCGAGTATGTCGGTGGGAAAGCTGAACTGCTAAAACACATAAAAAAATAACCCAAATAATTTTCTTTCAATAACACATACAAACTTATGAATGTACCTGGTTACGTACATGCAGTATGAAAGTAGCCGCACCAATAACTTTGTAAACTACATTTCGCGATCTTTTATACAACCTATTGACTTTTTACTAAAATTATATAATCTGTTTCACTCTCATAGTCTTTACAAATCCAACGACACCTCATTTGTTAATATCCATCGAGCCGTTTGGGTTGTAGCGATTTTTTTACATTTTAAAACCCCATATCTCCGCCATTTTGAAAAAAAACAAAAAACTGGCTCGAGTAAAAAATTCTATTTATTTTTTCAACCTGCTCACAAAATTTCACGAGAATCGGTTCATAAATGCGACCTGTAGAGGAGAACAACCGGACATACAAAAGCATTTTTGCCCAAACCTGAAACGGAGACGCTTCGCTCGCTTCGCTCGCTCATCTGTTTCACTCTCATGGTCTTTACGAATCCAACGACACCTCATTTGTTAATATCCATCGAGCCGTTTGGGTTGTAGCGATTTTATCTCCGCCATTTTGAAAAAAAACAAAAAACTGGCTCGAGTAAAAAATTCTATTTATTTTTCCAACCTGCTCACAAAATTTCACGAGAATCGGTTCATAAATGCGATAGAGGAGAACAACCGGACATACGAAAGCATTTTTGCCCAAACCTGAAACGGAGACGCTTCGCTCGCTTCGCTCGCTCGGTCAATTAGCAACTGGGTTTTTGGTGGTGGAAATTTTCATAAAAGAAAAATGATAAAATAAAGTATATATATGTCATAAACTGCAGCACGACACTTACGTCCGCGCAAAAAGTGCGAAAAGTGCAAAAAAGTGTGTTTTTTGCAAATTACCAACAACCGCTGTTGATTTCTAAAATGATAAATACAATTTTTTTAGATATTTTGATTACAGATTTTTACTTATAACAACCATACCAGCGTTCCTTGTCCTCGTTCCAGAACTCCTGGAATAACTCGTTTTAAGTAAAAAAACAACTATTAGTTTTTTTTTATAATATAGTTTCCAATGGCATTATGATGTTTTCAAACACTAAATTTTTAGCCAAGGGACGGTTTTATAACATATATTTTTTGTGGATTCAGGTAGTATCTCTAACTGCTGGAATAACTTTTTAAAGATGGTAATTTTGCTGGACAATCGTCTTAATCTCGAAAAATAATCGTTTTCTTTCTTCCGACGTTAAACTATGTATCGAGTTTCAGAAGAGTTGATATCATTAATCACACCGTAGCTATGTATCGCGTCTATTTTTACCCGCTTTCTATGTCTACCGGACCGGATTCACTGGTTGCTATCGCTGCGCTAAGAGTAAGACAGTGCGAGATGGCTGGCTCGTCTTTCGCAACAAGTTATCGGGCGAGCGATGGATAGCTCTCGGTTCACATTAATCAGCTGGATTGGCAATCACGCGGAGACGGCACAGAATGAGACGTTCTACTGCACACAGCATTCAATACATACAACTATATGAAGTATTGCGAAGCTAACTCATTTGAAGAAGGTCAGCAATTCTGCGCGGTAGAGTTTGTGTATACTGGATTTTGAGCAGATATGACGATGTGTATATAGCGTTATTGAATAGGTAAATGACTTCTCAAATGGCTTAAGTAATTAACTTAAGGGAATGGTATCAAACCAGGTTATACAAATAAAGAGTCTTAAGAACACGTCGTAATCGTTTGGGCTACTACATTAGATAGACATACAGACACTTTACCCCACATAGCAAGACCAGACACAACCGTAGAACTTAATGAAAACACATTATTACCACACAAGTCCTTCAGATGTGGTAGGTTCAAGTAGTGATGGGCAACATTCGTCTTGCGTCCGTGGGCGGGCGGGGCGGCGCGGAGGGCGGGCGGGCGGCTTCCGTCGTGATAGATCGTCGCTCGCCGTTTGTACATACATCTACACACTAACGCGAAACAGATTTACACATTCTGACACTAACATATGGTATATTTAATCCAAGCCACCAGGCGATGAGAAGTCCTTTGATGCGAGATCGAACATGTGCTACTGATGTTCAACGCCTATGAAAATTAGCAAGTGTGTAAATACATATAGCACAGTGTTGCACGATGTAAGATATCGAAATCATTTTAATATAAACATTTACTTTCATACGATTGCCTTACATTGCAATTGATCATTCATATTATAAGTTTATAGTATAACATAATGAACGCCTCTTCAAAAACCTTTCAAATACCAGCGAAGTTTAAAAATAATCATATTTATAGCCGTCCTCAGCTACTTATCCCAGCAATTAAGGGAGGCGAAAGCTCATTCTCGTAAGAGGCCATAAATTATTGAGGCTCATGTAAAACAGTATTTAACTCCCTGTTACGGGTTCGGAAATAGGGCTCATATACACACACACACACATGAGATGTTCTCAAAATAGAATTTTATATCCTTATCGAGATCGCTCTTAACGTTCATAAGATTTTAAGTACACTCGTAGTAAGTATAAGTACCACTTGTTGTGTCGCTCGACGACAAAAGGTTAAACGTTCCTACTCGGTAAGTCCAAACCTACACTCACACCATTTGTTACCAAGTTCTCATATGATTCCGCTGAAAGACAAACCAGATGCGATTTCCGAGGACAAAAAAAAGATATATGACGGGAAATGGCTGTCAGCTTAGTACCGCGCTAGTTTTTCTCGTGTACGTGAAACAGTTTGTTCGCGTCTTCTCTTGTCTGTCAAACTCTGCCTACCGAGTGCGAACAAACCGTTAACTATCATTAATCTTATTGTCACATTAATGAATAAGCTGTATATGTTACGTATAACCTCCATTAGGTACTCTACTATTCGTCACTCTATACCTACGGCGATGGGTTAGCTGAGAAATGTGCCTCTGCCACTCCGTATGGGAAAAAGCGTGACGCTCTGTTTAATGTATGCATTACTATCCTAAGACGAAGTGGCAATAGGTCCCAATTCGTTAGTAATTATATTCGATGGTAGAACAATAGCGCGTCTCCGTTGAGAAGGCAACCTCAATTTTATTCTAAGGTAAACATGTTTGTGTTTATATATACGGTATTCCTGTGTTTGCTTAGGCCCTCAGCCCTCCGCCTTCACTGAATTAATTGCTAATGTTAACTGGGGATGGGCATTACCGCAGCATCTAGGGATATCTTACCGTGGGCTGTTTGCTTGCGGTATTTCGGGCACGCCAGAGAGTATCTTAACAAGACAACACAGACGAGAGTTATTCCTATCTGTTTGAAGTATCCCGTCAACCAAACGGGACTACATGACACATTGTTGTGCTACTATTATTCACTCAGTTTTATGGCCGCGAGACGGTTTATGTCTAAGCTTCGTCACTCTATTCAAAAGGGCAGCGAGTCTCGAGAGGGAGCGTTTTATGGCCTTTGTCTAGTATATTCTGGCTTCTGTTCTGAGTGATTACTTAGAGCCATAGCACACGGCGTATTTTAAACGCGCAGAAGACGCGCGTTTCAGGAACGCACGTTTTCAGCGCCGTAGACGCTGATTTTTGCGTTTGCATTGATGATACAAACGCGCGCATGAAGCGCGTATACGTGCGTTTGAAGCGAGTCAAAGGGGCGGAGTAGGGGCAGAGGGGGGAGGGAATCGCTTTATCTGCGCGTATTCGCGCAGTAGAGGCGCGTTTCATTATCACCCCGTGTGCTTAGGTTACAAGGTTGCGTTCGAATCTCGTTTGAAGCGCTTATACGCGAGTCACCTGCGCTTCTTCTGCGCGTTTAAAATACGCCGTGTGCTATGGCTCAGCTCGTTGCTTGTCTGCAGCGGAATTGGGTGACTACGACCCAAGACGGCACGGGCCGGGGTACGTCTCGGAGTTTCGGCTGCTAGCTCACCAAACCCCGGAGTTGGAGACTCGGGCCGCCGAAACACATCGCACCCTCACGTGAGTTCACTAATATTATTTAATAAGCAAGAGAGCATAATCTCGTTGGACGTAAACTGGAGATTTATCCAAACGGATATTTTAAAACATTCTTGAATTTGTTTTAAAGGAGAGCATTTCATTGAAGAAATTAAGATTTCAGTGGGAGCAGTTTCACGCCGGAAGCGTCGCCGCCCGCCCCGGAAATTAAACTCCGTCGCGCTTCTCGCGTAATTGAATGAATTTTTAACACTGCAAAGATGCAGCCGGTGGCTGGCGCGTCAGAAAGCCGCAATTACATGCAAATTACGTGTACTTAGCAGTAAGTGAGCCGCAGCTTAACCGCGCCCTAGCCGCCCGCCCGCCCGCCCGCCACCTCGTTCTAGCACTAGCATCCTGATGATTATTCATTGTTACTTATAGCCTTTTGTGTACACTGTTACTGAGGTAATCTTAATTATTTCTTTGCATAAATCACTTCAGGTCAAATTCCTGGTCGCGTTTAAACTACGGCTTACGCACTACTTCAATATCGCTAGTGGGTCTAAATGGCTTTTGAACAAAACCGAGAACCTCATAATCTCACGAGACGCAGCAATAAACGACTTCAATGTTGCAGTGGCATTTCACCGGCTCAGGCGGAACTCAGCTACCTCGATAAAGTGAAATGGCTCGACATGTACGGCGTGGACCTGCATCCGGTGCTGGTATGTATTTTGCGCCAAAATGTAGAACATTCCAGAGTGCACAGCAATCTCGTTGGTGTCTTGACAAAGTGTATTTTGTTGAAACAGGGCGAAGACAGCGTCGAGTATTTCCTGGGCTTGGCGCCAAGCGGGCTGCTCTTACTTCGCGGGAAACACACAGTCGCCAACTACTACTGGCCCAGAGTCTCTAAACTATACTACAAAGGACGCTACTTCATGCTCCGTGTCGCTGATAAAAACGTAAGTAATACAGAAAGCTCTAAAAACAAATTTGCGGAGCGTTAGGAAGTAGAGGCCGAATAAAATGCGAAAACACTTACGGTGACCCAAATCTGTCTCTTTGACCCGCCGCCGCGCAGACTGATAAGGGCTGTATAATAGTGCTGCAAGATGAAGTCCATCTTACACCGGTTTCTTGAAAGACATTCGTCGGCAGGCAATTATAGATAAGTCACACAACTAAGGCTCCTATTTACTTCGCTGCGGGATAAGAAACCGTGAGTCCTGAGGCAACGCTAGGCGTCTCCAAAGTCTTCACGTTTCTTTATTTGACGAAATCAGGTCACGCGACATGAAAACCTTTCGCACATTTGTCGTATAAAGGGACGACACTGATAAAGGTATCGGTAATATCAATTAAGCAAGGGGTGGTAACAGTATTTGTCATGAGAATCACGCCTTCAACTCCAAGTATATAAATTGATTAATCTATTTGGAGATAAAGACAATAACAACGCTTTGATCCTCCTCTATTGGATTAACAATTTATCACACACAACTAAGGCTTACGCCAATTTCATCCATGTTATGAATAGATAATAATTTAATTCATGTATCCGTCATAAAAATACTTAACTTGATACCACAAGATAGATGGTATTAACATTACGAATTACGCACTGTAAAATTGCCTTTACAAGTAACGAAAAGATATTTTTCAAATTCAAATAAAAGAAAAATAAGTATACTTATCATATCGTGTTGGGTAGAGACACAAATTCTGACATTATTGTTGCGATAAAAAGTTACTTTTATCACCATGCACTACTGAAAACGAAGCGCGACGTATCCTCTCGTAGATACAGTCATATTCAACAGTTATTACATTTTGATAGCACTAACCGTGTACAGAACCTATAAACGTACGAATATTGCTTTATGAATAATTGAATGTTTGAATTGTAGTGTAACATAGAATTGTTATATTATAACGATTTTAGGGTTGTTAACAAAATGTAATCACATGTTACGAGTATAACAGAAAACATTTTAACATCGTCAGAAAACAGCAACCTCGAGGAAATGGGTTTTGATTATAATAATATGTTTTAGATATATTTTACCCACCTTTACTCTATTGAAAAATTACTTAGCGCCACTAGCAAGAACGTGAGTTAACGCTAAACTGGAGTAAACTTTGACAACCCAAAAGTATGGAGTTGTCAAAGGTTACTTCATTAGAAGATTTTTTAACCCAAAGAGAAACACATGTTGCACGTCTATATCTAATAGCTCACCCGTCCTAAGCCCACGGCAAGATCGTGGTCATTTGTGGACACATGGACCTATGAGTAAATTACATTGTTTCCCAGAACGAGACGTCGACATACGGGTTCGAGTGTCCGACCAAGTCGGCGTGCCGGCACCTGTGGCGGTGCTGCTCTGACCACCACTCCTTTTTCCGGCTGCAGCAGACCTCGCCGGCGTCGGCAGATATCTTCGCGATGGGGACCAGGCTGCGGAACAGGTATTCCCTACTTCTTTCTTCTTCTTTCTAGTTGGTCCCTCGTGGCTGAGGATCGTGATTTTCATGGTTGTTGGTGCGGACTCTCCAATATGTTCTGTTATATGTTCTGTCCTGGGCTGCAGCTATTCCTGCGTGTGGCTGCACCTGCGTGCAGGCGTGTATTCCCTGCGTTTATACTCACAACTTTACGCATTACAAGACGCAACATCGCAGTCACAATAGACATGTTGATAGCCGACGATAGAATATGGTACTTTCAAGTATACCTACCATATTCTATCGTCGGTCGTCGTAGTACCATATTCTTCAGAAAGAGATACCCGACATTCGCGTATAAGGTATGAAACGGTTTTGATAAAATCTGTCACTGAAGGTGTTTTTTTTTTTGGAAAATTTTTAGGATTCAAATAACTGAAATGTGTCGAATATTTTTAACGAAGTGCAATCGCTACTTTATTTTAATAATGTTAGAAAGAAACCCAGAAAATCATTATCGATTGAGTTTGATTTAGTTACACAGTTTTGGTAGGTAGTACTCAATGTGTCGTTTTCCCACAGCGGCCGAGGTGCCCGACCTCCGCCGGCCTTCACACGGACGCCATCACGACGCAACGCCCGCCCGCCACATGTCTCACACTCTTCTCTACATGACGGTACCACATTACTTATTTCCACTCCCATTAGACAAATTAACCTAAACAATCACTTGAGGTTTACACAACCGGAAAATAACAAGAATTTCGCTCTCAGTTCTCAGATAACAATTGCCCCTAATGTTGTTTCAGTACCAAAATTAGAAGACTTGAGAATAAAAGACTGCCTCCCTGAAATGAAACAGCCTACCTCAGTTCACAGGCCGAATTCGTAAGTACACTAGAAACACAATTTGGCGAGTTGTGTTTGACTTTTGTTTAGGTACTCCGCCTTGCTGTTGAATGCTTCCACTTCAGAGTAATTATACTTATTTAGCAACTTTAATTTAACATAATGTTAAATATATTCTGTTCATAGTGGATATAGTGGAGAAATATCCATAATTCACATTGTTTAGTGACAATGTGCGATATTCAAGTCTCCACGACATATTATAGCCAATTTTCTTAGCTCAAGCTCTGACCATCCAAGACCGTATACCATACATGCAATCCATGGAAAAGGGTGCACATCTGGAGTACTCTTTAAATTAGGAGTTAATTCCAGTGTCGTCGGCGACGTGACTAGCGAGCCCCCCCACCCCTCCGGCTCCCCTCGCTCCACTCGCTCCGCGCCCACTCGCCGAGGTCTCTACACAGCCTCGCCGACCGCCACCAGACCGCCGCCCGCGCCAAGACACAGGTCTGCCTCGGTCGACTCACAGAGCTCCAACGACTCGAGGTCCAACCGCAAGTAAGTACTCGAAGATTTAGTGATCGGATATTTCAAGTGGTCTTCCTCTTTACGTGTACTACGAAAGGGTTTGTGGGAAGCTATTTCAGGGATACAGACCAATGCAATGGTACTTACAAAGGTCTTTGAAACATTTCAAGACGAAAGAGAGTTTACTAAAGATGTCAGTAAACAAATTGTGCCATAATAAAGTTCCTTAACATATTTTCAATTATGTCTAAGATTAAGAAGCCTTTAGCAGGTCATTCGTCATGGTGGGGTTAGCCTGTCTCTTTAGAATTGGGTAATTTTAAAGCCTATAATCCTTTGCAGACATAAACATCGGTCTCGAAGGCAGCAGTCTGACGCTGAAAGCGAATTGTCGAGAGGGTCTGGTCGCTCAGGACGGAGACATCGTCGTCACCGCTCGAAGCATAAGCATGAGTCAGGATCCGAAAGGGATGAGTCGCAACCAGAC